>JAVQJL010071215.1:0-105439 GCA_036024295.1 Nannoperca obscura | reverse complement strand
CCCCCCCCCCCCCCCCCCCCCCCCCCAACTACGGTCATTTCACGTTAAGATTATACCAGGTTACACACCCGCTGTACAACCAAACGTCATTGCTCTGCTTCTATAAGTTAATGGTAGCTTTTCGTCACGCATAAACCCCGAGTGATCACCTGGATGAGGGAAAGACAGCTCAAAAGGGGCTCAGTGGATGCAGCAGCTCAGGTTGGTCAGTCTGTTATAATAATAATAATAATAATAATGATGATGATAATTATTAGTACCGAAACGTCAGGCAGTCTACATGCTGCTGGGGTAAACGCATGCCCTCACTCGGCCTGGAAAAGGAGGCAAGAAAACACTACCCTAGACTAAAAGCACCAATCCCCAAAGCCAAGCTCGCAACCGAGTCTTGAAGCCCTCTGGGTGACTGTGGCACGTGACACAGAGTACTCACCTGCGGACGGAGGGATTTGTATCCATCCATACTATATTAGTGCTATTTGAAAACTAATCCATCAGCTGCTATGGCCTGGGAAAACCTTTTTTAAACTGTGCATGGGATAATATACAAATATAATATTCAATTGCCTAGACTTAATTAGAACAGCTGACATAAGTCTGGTTACAAAAACAAATGGAATTGTTCTTTTTGTTTTTTTAAAAGGATCACTCGGTTTAGCCTTATAAAATCACTTGCTGGTGTTAATTGTAGGAATTGTAAATTTAAGCAAATGTGTATAAGTTTGTTTTCTACAGAGAATTTACAAGGTAAAAAACTAAATGTACAAGATAATATGAAAACCAGTCAAATACATCAATTACATCATTAACAATGGGTTTGTGCTTTACCCAGGAAAAAAAAAGAAAAAGAAAAAAGAAAGAAAAAAGAAAAAAAAATCGGCCTGCTTGCTGACTGTGCGTCCCCTGGGGGCCATGCTGGGGACTTGAACCAGGGGTGGCAGAGTGGCAGGGGTCAGTTGTCACAGCGTTCTTAGATGAAGTTGACTTGTCTGTTTCTTTTTTTTTGGTAATTCCCCAAACATGGGGTGACAGAGGGTGTCAAAGGCTAACCCCTATGGCTAAGGAGCATTTCTCACAGAACAGGGGGTTTGGGGCTCTTACTCCTCCCTTTCTTCAGGGGACCCAGGACGTCGACGTGACTACATGAGGCCGTTCGTGGGGCCTCCGATGGGACCAAGTTCAGAGCCGCTCTTCATGTAGTACTTCTCTAGCTTGGCCAGAATGTGCTTCCCGTAGGTGTACTTGCGTAAAGTGGCGATGTGAGGCCGGATCTGAAAAAGGGAGTGACGGCAAAGTTCAGCAAATTTAAGGCAGAGCTTTCCGCAACTGGATCAGACAAACAAACTGGTTTTAAAAAGGTGTAATGTACATACCAACTGGAACCGGATATCACTTACAATCTGGTTTACAAACAGGTCTTTTAACAACAACAACCACATCTCATGTCATTAATGGTTTCTGTTGATGTTAGCAGTTAAAGAGGTTGCACTGGTACACTATTTATAAAGAAACAAGTTTGTTCAGACCTTTTGTTCCACTTAGTCCTAGTGAATTCATATTATATGGACAAAGGTTACAACCATGTTAGTAGCTGTGCACCGTTTTGATGTGCAAATGACCCCCCTCATATCATATCTGCGAGATCACACAAACGTAGCGGTTACAAACCTTGTGCATGATGATTTTGCGCTGAGCAGGCTCCGCCATGTCAATCATTCTTTGGACAACGTAGTTGGCGTACTGGTCCTTCATCATTGTGTACAGGGCGCTGTGGGGCCCGTCTTTCTGGCAGCACACCTCATCTATCAGCAGCGCTCTCTCTGCACGCGAAGAGTGGATCACACACTTCTCCACAACATTACTGGAGGACAAATGGAGAGCGAAAAGCTTCTATTACACACACACCTTCATAACGAAGCGGCGGAAGGAGTTACAGCACTGGCCAGTCAGGGAGAATACTTTGGTTTCTAACTTTGGTTTGGCTGAATGTTTGAATCAGTTTTTTTGCATGTCCTTATTGTGTTTGTGCAACACAAATGTTCACAAATCAGGAATTTATTAAAAGAAATAGTTGAAATGAAGGTACTTTATTCATTAATGGTGAAAAGAAAAATATTTTTGATATTGATTTTGATCCAGATGCATCACTGATACTAGTTGGCACCTTGGTTATCTGTGGGTGGTTGCTGCAGTGTACGTAGGGTCAACTTAGTCAAATACATCTGGTGTACTGGTTCATGAAATATAAGGTCTGACTGAAAAGCTGAACACTCGTCACCGTCAGGCACAATGTCAAAAACGTAGCTTACCTCGCAAATTTGTGTTGGCTGAGGACAAGAACCTTTCCGCGAACCTCAGCGACTATCTTGCTCTTATCTTCTGGTCTGCCGTGCTCCAAAACGTGCTGAATGACGTAGTTACCATACTGATCCTGTGGGAGGCAGTGGAGGCGTGAGCTCAAGGTAAGCGGCCCCTTTAATAGTGATTAATCACAAAGAGCCCGTGCGACACCCTTTTTCTCAGACTGATACTCATGCACATTTTAACCATTGGTCTTAAAATCGGTGCGAGATAATCATGCATCTCAACAATGATGATAGGTAGACGAATGAGTGACACCCCCATTTGTAATCTTACAAATACCCTTACGTCATCACTGCGGAAGGTCAGACAAGACAGATGCTGCTGGTTTGGAGTGATGCTGACCAGACAACACAACCAATAGCATCTTTGCCCCTTCAGAAATAGGTGATAGACACTTATGGGCATAATTTTAGTGTGACAAGATGGAGACAAAAACTCACCTGACCAAGCAACAAATAACACCACTCTGACTTGATCTTGTTAAAGTAGTAATTTGTTGGGTAGGTAATGCAATCGCCACCTTTAATTTAGAAGTACTTGCCTTCAAATGCATTTCCTGTCAATCTGTTTTAACAAAACATCTGCATTATTTTGCTCTTGGACTTTAAACCAAGTACTCAATGTGAAGTTAAAAGTGATTTAAGACATACATCTTAAGACCTTTAGTTGTCCAAAAGAGTTTCAAACTCTGTATAGTTCAAACAATTACGGTGAAATCAAGAAGATGAAAAACAGAAAAACAGATTGATCTGGAGAAGCTGTAGGCAAAAGAGAGGGATCATGAGACAGCAGGGAAGCATGTGCCTTGTGAATCCTCTGTGGCATAAAGCAAGAGGGGGGGAAAGGTAAGAAAGAGGCGGCTCAGTGGGTTAGGAGAAGGTCTGTAAAAGTTTGGAGTCGGAGAACTATCTACGTGTTAAATTAGATTCTTTACAAAAGAAAAGATTAAATAACAAAAAAGGGAAAGAGGAAGGGAGCACGGGGACATCCGCGAGAGAGAGGCAAATTGCTCTGACCTTGAACAGTGCATCGCGGGACACTGTATAATATGTTTTGGGTGTCATCTCCAATGATACGCCTTGATATTTCTAGATGGAATAAGTGAGGGGGGGCAGGGTGGATGTTTAAATAAATCACACGTCAGATGTAATGACAGCTAACAGTACAATTACATTCATCCTTACACTTAGCAGACCACAACTACACAGGAACAATGACAGGCTGAAAATATGAAATGCTCAAAACATGGAGACATGCAAATACACAAAAACAAGCACACATCAACAACCATCAGTCACATCTAGCAAACATAACAATTACATCTGCAACTAAGGTGTTATGGGAGATGGATGTGCTCACCTGGCCCAGCTGTTCAGAGTGCTGATGCAGCTCTTCCAGGATGGGCAGAGTCTGCTCCTGGGTGCAGTGCTCCAAAATCCTTTGGATGACTCTGCAGCCATACGGGTGTGTAGAAAGCACAAACACCTGCGGAAGGAAGTAAAAATAAGAGCAGATCAATATACAGGTAGAAATTGCAGCATAACTATATTAAAGCTGCACTAAACTGGATTAAAATGTAATATGAAGATGATTTGATACTCTGTTTTTATCTATAGGCTGATCTGTTCAGCTATGGAACAATGCATTTTTAAAGAAAGTTGTAAGTAACTTAATACAGTAGACTGTTTTTTTTGCAATACATTTTCTCCTCATCATCTAGCCTATTTGGCATTTAATATTTTGATTCACTACTCTGTAATTGCAACATGTTTCACTGATGTCTGGGACATTTGGATGAAAATGAACATTTTACACTTTCATCTCCACCAACTCAAAATGTAGATTGGGGGAATGATAATAATCCCACCTGTCCCTGGAAGGCATCAATAATGAACTGTAGGGCCTGGGGCTGGACACACTCAATACACTTCTGCACCACATGGTTGCCATTCTGGTCCTTGACACACTTCAACACATGGCCATCCAGCTCGCGGACAATGTCGCTCTGGAGTGAAGAAATAAGAGAAAGGGACAAAATTGTAACAGGTGTCACTGCGTTGAAATGATCAATAAAGCAAGGCTAGCAAAATTGTTGTTAAAAAGAAGTGAAATCTCACTTACAATTACCTGCTGCTCTGAGGAAATGGACTCCAGGGCTTTCTGAATGACCCTGCAACCATACATCTGTAAAGCCAGGGGAAGGACGTGCCCACGAATACGTGTTGCCAGAGCCAGCTTCTGGTCTGCGCTTCCAAACTGCAGAAAACATTAAATCAAATTCTATTGCACGGATGCTACAAAAGTCTCTATTCGAGTTAGTATTACGTGGTTACTGAAAGGACACTTCGATCAACTTAACAGTACCGACCTCGAAGAACTTTTGGATGACATAGTTCCCAAATACATCAGTCATCAGTTGGTAGGCTGCTTGCAGAATCTCTCCAAACACCATCTGCCTCTCAGCAGGAGTGGCCCTCTCTAGCTTCTGCTGGATGAATCTAGACAGACCAGATTGGAACAAAGAGACATTAGATAGGTACACAAATGCAACATGCTCCCTGTGTTAAGGTTTACCAGAAGAAAGCAGCATTTTTAAGCAAGAAAGCATATCTTAAGACACCTGGATCCGTGCTGGTCTTGAGAGAACTCAACCATGTGTCCTGGCAGGTCACGGAGTTGGAGGTTAGGGAAGCGGTTATTTCTGAAGTCTTCCAGAAGGCGACTGCGTCCGGACGGCATGACATCGGAGCGACTGTAGCGGGGCCGAGACGGAGGGAACAGCTGGCTGCTGGAATTGAAGAGACTGGATGTCCCGCCGGCGCTCCGGTACTTGGCCTCAGCTCCAGGAGCTGCAGAAATGTAACGCCCGCTGCCATTCGTTAGGCCACCTAGGATTACAGAATGACCGGATACTGTTGTAGTGGTGGCAGCTGTTGACCATAAACAACATAGTGAAACAGTGTATGCTTTGTGAGGAAAGACATTTCAGAAAGAAAATCTGTTAATAAAGTAAAATCACATAAAATATAGAACACAGCAGCAAAAGACTTTTGTCTCTGGGACTACATAGCGAGTTACTTTAAATTAAATCACACTAAATATTCACTATTCCCATGAACATGAGGCTTACCTAGGTGAAGGCTGGAAGAGGATCCATGAGAGGAGGGCAGAGAAGGTGGAGGGGTCAGTGGGGAGTGACCTGGTGTGAGGCCAATGGGGCTGGGTGAAGAGGAGTAACCCAGGCTGTTGTAAAAGGGCTGGCCGATGGGAGTTAAACTGCTACCGCCGCGTTTGTATAGGTCAGAACTTGCCAACAGAGAGTCCCTGCGAGATACACTGCTACTGGTAGAACTGGATACTGCGAGAAAGAGAGAAAAGAACCAATGTTAAGAAAACAGACTCCTAAAAATAAACAGTTACTTTAATCCTCATGTAACTTGTGGCTGAGTCACTGACCAGAAGAGCCGAAACCACCAAGAGCAGAGCCTAGGCCCACGCCGAGGGAGCCGCCGGTACTGCTGAAGCCCAGGGAGGAACTTGGGGGTGCAGCAGAGGTGTGAGAGAAAAGGGAGCTGCTCTGAGAAGTGTTGGGGACTGATCCAGAGCCATAGAATGAGCTGGCGGGCAGGCCGCTGCTGGGTGGGGGAGCCTGCTGCTGCTGCGGCTGGGGCTGAGGTTGAGGCATGGAGCGGTACAGCCCGTTGGCTGGAGGACCAGACATGTTGTTACCGGAGCCAGATGCTGATACCGCAGCTGCTGGTGGATGGAGAGGGAGGAGTGTGAGGGGTAAAAAGGACAGCCGGGGTCAGTATGGCCTTGAGTGGTACTAATGGAGAACATGATATGGACAGGTGGGCTAGTACTGACCAGCTTGTGCTGCTGCAGGGTTGATGAGGAGAGGGGTCTGGACTAGACGAACTGGCCCACCTAGACCAGTTCGGGCTCCAGGGCCCATTACCAGGGCCCCAGTCTGGTCATAATAGGCTGCAGGAGCCAACACTTGATAACCTGAAAAAAAGTGGAACATAAAACAAAAAAACAAACATTTAAAAAGTCAATCAACAACAAAGGAGTGTTTTTAGTGTCTGACTGACTCTAGTGTTTTGTTTTGTTTTTACTATAGAACATACTTAAGAGCAGTTCAAATAACAGCAATGAAGGCTCATTTATCTAGAGCAATGAAGATAAATGTGCTTGGCTGTTGGTGTCTTTGGCTATATGAAGTGGTCTACTAACCAGACATTCCTGCGTACGCCAATGCAGGGTTTGCAGCAGCTGCTGCAGCTAGAGATTCCTGCTGGCTCTGTTGGCCTTGGCCCGGTGTAAGAGGTCGCTGGTTGTTTCCTGTGCGCATCACCTGGAGGAGAAGGTAAGGATACAGTCACACCGTCAGGCTGCACTGAAAGCTTTCAATAGTTACTAAAAAATTGGGTCTCAAATCTTAACTATGTCCATATAGCATTACATATTTAAGACTAAATGAGTCTAAACTGTTTGTTTGATTGACAGTTGCCTAGCAACATAAACAGAACAACTCTACAACTGTCATCACATTGATTCAAATGTTGCTTAACCCTGATTGGTGCAGAGAAGTATGTGATTGTCAGAACATTTTTCCAACAGAGCTGCTCAAACCCAAGGACATAAAGACAATTACAGAAATTCCTTGTTTGAAAAACAAAAACAATAAAACCCTGCAAATAAATTTAAGTCTGTTTATGCAGGAGTTTTCTCCATTGTTCATCTTAAACTTAACTTAAAAGGAATAGACAACCAAAATACAAGAGGGACAAACAACCAGTCTGAAAGCATTCAAACAATGGCAGTGGGTTCATTTTTTATGTAATATTTTAGACTCATTGTATACGTTAATATGTGCGACTCTGTGATCAGGAACAAAACTTCTTACCTGTTGTTGGCCTGGCCCTGGTCCCTGATTGGATGCTTGCTGATTAGCTGAGTGATTGGCAGTTGATGCAGCCTGTTGCTGGAAAAGACTGGCCGGGTAAACACCCCAAGGAACGCCATAGTACTGCGGTGGAACCACTGTGGGCCCTGAGCAAAACATGTCGAGGTTACGTTCACATCTTACACAACTGATCAAGTACTTTTATTTTTAAGAACACATGGGACGAAAATGTGCTTTATGATCACCTGCAAGCGTGGCTGCTGCTGCCAGCCCCGCAGCAGTGTAGGGATCAGTTCCAGGGGGGGCATTAATGATGTAAGGGTTTGGCACAAATGCAGGAGCGAGGCCAGCTGGGAAATATGAGGAACAGCAATGTAATTCATATTTCCATATTAAATTTCATTCAAATGACCATGCAACCATAAAAACAGGTCTCTAGACAACTTGACATAAAAAGTAGTCCGACTGTATTACATGACACACTGAGTAAGACAAACAGCCAGACTTACCAAGATGCTGCTGCTGGGCTGCAGCCAGAGCATATTGTTGCTGCTGAGCTGCAGTGAGCTGTTGAACAGTCAGGGTATTGGATCTCTGGAATAACTGGGGGGGGGGGGGGGGGAAGTCCAAAACACAAAAGGATCACAATATGCTGAGCAAACTTACAGTTAGAGCTCTTAAGAGATATGTTTTTTTTTTTTTTTACAGACCTGTTGCTGAGAGTTGTAGTCAAACAATCCTACTGGAGTCCCTGAGGAGTCCACCTGTATCTGGTTCCCAGCATAGTCAAACTGGAGGGACTCCACACCAGCTTGCTGCTCCATACCTCCCATGTTCTGAGCCTCTTGGTTCTGGAAGTCCTCAGCTTGGGCCTTGTTTTGGGTGGGGTTATGCTGTTGGAGGGCGTGGGGGTGGGGGTGGTGGTGGTGTGGGTGATGGTGGTGGTGCTGGTGCTGGTGCTGGTGCTGTCCCATCATCTCCAAACCGGTCTGACTGGGACCCATCCTCTCCACAGCCTCGGTGGGAGAAGCTTGACGGCTTCCAGGGGTTGGACTGGGAAAACAAAAGAAGTTAAATATCAGTGCATGTCACATTACTACAAAACAGGAAGTCTAGCAAAGTCAAGTTAGGCCTCATTGTTGCTATATTTGCTATACTCAAATTTGTCAAAAACAGGAGCACTTCAACATCACCCGTTAGCTTTGGGCATTGTGAAATGGGAGGATTATTTAAAACAAGGGAGAGAGGGTTGTTCACTTTGATATTGTAAAAAGAAAACCTACTTGAAATCCTTGCAGTCTCTGTCCATGCCGTTTAGTAGACCTCTTCCATTGGCTTTAGTGGGATCGCTCTCCTCGCCCACCTTCATCTCTGGGCTCTTGTCTTCTTCAAAGGGGGACACTTTCTCTTGGGTGTCACCCTTCTCTCTGCCATCTTGGTCAACATCTCCTACACCCTGTAATCATAAAACTATTAAGTAAGACTATGAGCCACCCTTGAGAACAAGTGTTTAATAAGCAAAGGAAGCCCCTGTTTTTGAGTGATGTGCGAGACAGAAGCTTGACTCACATAGCCCCCGTTCCTGTAGCGACCATCCATCTTGTCACCAGGAGAGGAGCTCAGGACGTACTCCACCATGCTCACCCCCAAACCTCCACCTTCTGAGCGAGGTGAAAGCACAGAATTGGCATCACCATTCCCATGGAAACTCTGGCCTGGTCGCCGCTGCACCATGATTGGCTGAGACACTGAATGATCTGAATGAAAAGCCGTGATCAAATATCTAAATAGTTGTGTATATAAAACTGTAGCTGGGTAAACACTCAAATTAAGGCAATACTGAAACTCATGGTCAACGGGTGAGGCACAATTCCATTTGCAATCATGTAATTTGACTTGGAATACAATCTGCTCTAATACTGAATTCTTTAACTTGACGAAAGAAAAGCTGTGTGAAAATACTATACACAAAAGATATAGGAGACACTCACGAGACGATCCCCACGCATTGTCCCTCCACTCTTCTCCGAGAAGCATCCCTTTCCTGCCGTCCTTGGCCAATTCATCAGAATCCCAGAGCTTTTTTGCTGGCAGAAGCTGCAAAGACATTGTACGTATTTTCTAATCATCCGCAAGATCACCGCATGTGTAAGTGCAATGCAATATTTGATATATGCCACAACGAACAACCACATCTTATTTTAAGTGGGATGTGTAGTGGTTAGTTTACAAGTTTAAAGTTATATTTGTTTTTATTGTAGTTTTTGGTCAGTTAAATATTTTCTCACACCATTAAAAACACGAACCTATAGATTAGTTTACAATTTCATGGAGAACACTTTATTGCATTTGTATCCTTAATGACTAACTAACGCAGTGCAGAGTTAATGTATTTTAAAAATAAAAATCACTCACTCCTGTATGCTCAAATTCAAAATATGGCTGTGAACTACTTTTGTCTCCATCCTAACACACAACCCTGCCATGGGTTGAGTTTGAGTTTGTTTGCGTCCATCTCCCACTCCATCATAGCTCAATCTGATTTATTTAGAAAGAGCCAACTACAGATCTTATTGCTACCTTTCAAGTCCAGACAGGGAGAGTGTTTCATACAGCCTTCTGTTTTGATTATTACCAAAAACCACTTACCTCTCCCATGCCCCTCGACTCCAAAGCGAGAGCTTGGAAGTCATAGTTCATTTCATCCACAGCACGGACCTGAGACAAAAGAGGAGAAAATCTGAACTGTAAATGCAAAGCACTCAATTAAAGCCCACAAAACTGGCCCTAAAAGATATAACACCAGCATATACACCAGATTTTTGTTCAATAAAATATGTAGCCCTTATTTTGTAGTTGGCTTTTTTGTTTCAAGTGGCCCTTCAGCTAACAAAAGATTCTTGTTCAATACAGGAGGTATTCAACATGAAGTTTCAAAATCAACAATACATCCAGAACCACAACAATCTTATATTAGAAAAAAATAACTTAAACCCCAGGATCAACATCAGTTTCTGCTTTTAAATATAAGATTATTATGCGTAATTAACTATGCATTAGTTATCCAATCACCAATGTACAAGTGTCAAGAATCATTTTCATAGGAGTCATGCATTGTGCATTTTATGCACTGGGGCTAATAACACTAGAACTAATTTTAATATTTAAAAAGGTTATAAACAAACGGGAAATTAGAATTATGAGCACTGGAACATTAAACTAAAAGAAAACAAAACAGCAGTGCTGCATCCAATGTCTTTTCACTCTGACCCCTCCCGATTGTGTAGGGCAGAGACATGCAGGTTAGGAGAGGTGGGTGTGTTGCTACAGGACAGGTACTGGTTAGAAGATCAAATCTAATCCTGGAAGTCCTGTCTGAGTAAGAAATCCATAAGTCTGAAGATTTTTCAGGTGCCAAATCCCTGAAAGGCAGTTTAATACAGTAAGACCAGATATTAGAAGTCTGGACAGTTATCATGGCGAAAATAACACCCCTGCTGCGCCAACGCAGTGGCCAAAGCACTGGTCTCGCACATTTTACATGTGAGAAGGCCAGGCTTTATAAAAAAAATAAATTTAAAAAATTTAAATAAAAAAAAAAGCAGTGCTGGTGATTCGTCCCGGGTGTACTTCACCTCTCACCCAGTGTATGCTGGGATAAACAAAATACAGAGAAAGGATGGACCCAGAACTTTAACAGGTTCGCCATTATGAAGGACTTCTCAATTCTTTTAATTTTGCTTGGAGGAGCCAGGAGGCTTGAGACAGGCAACATGAACACCCTAAAAAAAACGTGTTACTGGACAGACACACCCCTTCACTGGAAATATGTCTTTGTCTAGATGCTGCAGCGTATCTGATAGCAGAATAAGTTGCAAAAATTACTGGTGTCAACAAATAAAGCACCAACTCGGGTGCAGCAAACATGTCAATTTTCTGGACTTTGTTTCGCAGATTCATCTGGTGAATTATTATATAAATTAATCTGGATTCATTAAATGGACTCATTTCAGCGGGCAGTTGCTGCCTTTTCTCTGCTGTGTTGTTTCAGCAACAAAGACTTTATTTGCCTGTTGGTGCCATTTCGATTCACAGTAGAAAAACCACTGGGGACAATTTTTTTGCTGTGATTATTTGGTTCCTCAATGCCGTTCCTAAATTATTTATACACAGTGTACTCTCCCATTATTAACTGGGTAAAAAAAAAAGCAAATGCAGAAAACTGCTTGCCAGCCTACATTTTCACCTTGAATTAGTCCTTGGTTTTTATACACACGTTTTTTTATGAGATGAATTTGTCATTGTACATTGGTCAAATCATTTTGTTGCCGAACTCCACAGTATTAAGCTCTACCAACAAAAGCTACTGACATTTTCCACATACTCCACCTTAAATAAAACATGCATAGGGGAACTGGTCTGGGCTGACACCTGGTGTAAATCATCATAGATTAACCAAGCATGTGAAATACGTGACCTCGAGTAAGTGGTGACTAACAGGTCTTATTGTTTGGGCTGAACATCACTTTATGCATCCAAAGCAAGACGCTACAGAGCAGTTACAAGCCCACTGACAAGTTACCCAGTGGAATTTACATGTTTAGTATGCAAGTCCTTGAAAACTTTAAACTTTATTCAGATTTTCTTAAATTTTGTTGCTTTGTAGGGTTGGCATATTTAAATCATATGATTAATAGGAAATCACGTTTTTTCTGTTTTCAGAGTGTAGTCTAGGTGAAATTGACATCCCCTCCACCAAACCACCATCCTTCACAAAAGTATAATACATAAGATGCAATAGGTTTAATAATTGATACAAAATTCAGTGGCACTTGCAACCGTAGCAGATACAAAATACTGCTCTAAATTAAATATCCTTACAATGACTGGTCTCTGAATGAAGATACGTTACCTGATCAACATGATTGGCATCACCAGTTGGCCAGCGATGCTTGCTGGGTGTGCAAGTTCCAAGCTGCTCTCCAGGCTGCCTCTGAAAGAAGTATCCAACTGTGGCGTCATCCTGAGATCGACCACTCAACGGAGGTTGCGGGGTACCTGGAGTAGGGTTAACCACCCTGTCCATGCCCTGTAAATGTGGAACTCCAGGAGACGGTCCAGCTCCCCCAACTGTGGCTAGGGGCACTCCACCATGAACTCTGACACCTCCAGTCTCAGGAGCACCATTTGCATGCAGCATCCCACCTCTTGTCTCCTGCCAGGCCACGTCATTCATACCTAGGATGCTGCATGGAACGCTCATTCCACGGGAAAGCCTGAACAACGAATAAAATTGTGATTTTGTCAATACATGAAAGTGATCGTTCAAGTTGACCTGTATCCAGTTTAGTTACAAACACAAGTATTATGCTGACATCAATGTGGAATTTTGTTATTGTACATGGCTCTTTAGTGCAGTTCTGCAAAAAAAAATAAAAAAATAAAATAAACAGTTGGATTGCGCAAATGCCTGTCACAAATAACTACTTACATGGTTTAAGTAAATTTTTAGAACCATATAAAGTAAATGTAGCACCCACTATAATATGACAGTTGGGTTAGTGTACTCTGATAGACTAAGCTGTAAGTGACATTTGGCTTTCAATGCTGACTCCTCTGTGGCCTTTTGAAGTACACCTGAACCTAAGGATGCACACAAAATAATACTACACGGATAACTGCTAAAACTTAATTTTCTTCGCCGGGACATGACTATTTCCCGAGTGGCTAATTTCATGCCTTGGCTGTTCTACGGTGGACGATTAAGGCGATAGTTAATGTTTCCTGAATATCCAAATGTACTTATGTGGTTTGCTCACAATGGGGCATTAAAATCAAATGGGAAGTTTAATTTACAAGTTTCCTGATTTACTAATGGGAAAGGCAAGAACGGCACAAGTGGCTGAAAAATGCTGATGGCTTGCAGTACCGAGAATGCTAGGTAACGTTGTCGCTAGCCTAGTGTTAGATAGTGATCACCGCTAACGCAACGTTACCTCTAATGTAACCACATTACTAATAGTTAAAAAGACACTCGAGGCTATCACATAACGTTACTGAATTGTTGTTCAGTATCGCTTGCTTTCAAAAATGTGTAACTAGAAGCGACGACACATCCAACATTACGGTAAACCGACTTGCAAGCCTTTCAGCAAGCTGGTTAGCTAACCTAGCCTAGCCAGCAAGTCCGCTGCTAATAAGCAAGCTAACTTAGCGGCTTTGACTGGGCATTTACGCAAATTACGGTTCCAAATAGTTAATGGCTAGCAGTGCGTACCCTTGTCGCCTAGCATTGTTTTCCGTCAAATTTTAGTATTTAGTGGCACTACTAGCGGAAAAATGTCTCGTGTTAGGCAATATTACTTCACTGGAGTGAGCATTAGCAGCCTCCTTAGCTAACCAGCTAACGCTAACCGCAGCGGGCCTGCTCTGTTTATTATGGGTTGGCGACGCTAGACATCAAAGTTAAATTCATGTATATACCATTGTTTTACAGTAAGCTGGTGGACTCCCGTGCAAGACGGAAAACAAACCGCTATTTTTGGCTCAAAATACCACACTGGCTGTACGCAACACGCCACAAAACACCAAAATTAGCTAACGTAAGAGCTAGCAAACGCTAATTGCCAAGTTGGTGTTGTGCGAGCTAAAACATCAACCAAACCTCTGTGCCTAAACAACATGGCCCCCCTTCAAGTTCCAAACAGAGGGGCCTTAACCGCTAAACAAAAGGGGAAATACTCACACCACGGCAGTCGCGTTCAAATCAGAGCCTTTACAGAGCTTTTGCTTTCGACGTGAACAAATAACGAGGAGATACTCACGCGTTGTCGTGTCGAGAGAGGGTCTATTGCTTGTTGCACGCCGTCAACCCAATTCTATATTGTTTTGTTTCCTTGGAGAGAGCGGTGATTTAGCAAGGCTTGATAGTCAGAGCTAAGAGTTTGCCTACGCTAGTGCCCCCTCCCTGTAAATAGCGTGAACTACGTAGACATACGTATAACAATGTCAATGTAAATGTGCCTTCACAACGTAAACCATGTGAATGCAACATATCTGATGCAAGCTGAATTTTATGTGCTTAGAAACCTGACATCCAACATCTTAGAAATGATCACGCTCAATTTCCGACTAAAAGCGAGCTCACGTTGCTGCTGGACAATATAGTTAAACGTCTTAGTTTGAATGAACGTTTATTAAATACTATAACCAAATAATTGCTGTGGTCGATGGACTCAGAAAACAAAGAAGCGAATAGTAAAACAATGCTCCGGGTCACCCTACTTGTGTTTTAATTGCGAGAAGCAAGAAATAGGAGTCGCATTAAATGAGAATTACAAAAAAAAAATGTCGCGTAATGCCTCATCATGCAGTTACATTTGGTTGTTTTTGGCTGATCCTGGGTCGGGAGGGTCCTCGTGGTCCACGACGACCCTCCTCTACATAAGGAAACCCGATGAGATCCAATCACGTCTTCCTTTACAGACTGTGATCTCACCTCCCTATTTCCGATTGGGTTGCTATATTTAGGAAACCTCCCTGTGCTTTATAAAGAGATCGCAGTGGTTTCTGGTAAAGGTTCTGGAGTTTGGAGACGCTGTCGGCCTACGGGAAAAGTCTGTTCAGAGTATAAAAGCGGCGAGAGTGAGTACAACGGGTTCATCTGTGTTTCGGATGCTACATTCAAGCGAGAGCTAGCTAAAGCAGGACAGGCATGGCAGACATACGCAAGAAACTTGTCGTGGTGGGGGACGGCGCGTGTGGGAAGACATGTTTACTGATTTTATTCAGCAAAGACGAGTTTCCCGAGGTGTACGTCCCGACTGTGTTCGAGACATATGTGGCGGACATAGAAGTGGAAAATAAGCAAGTCCAGCTGGCTTTGTGGGACACCGCTGGGCAGGAGGACTACGACCGGCTGCGCCCTCTCTCCTATCCGGACACCGATGTCATTCTTATGTGCTTTTCCGTGGACAGCCCGGATTCGTTGGAAAACATCCCGGAAAAGTGGGTCCCTGAAGTCAAACACTTTTGTCCGAATGTGCCCATTATATTGGTGGCCAACAAGAAAGATCTGCGCAACGACGAGAACGTAAAGAACGAGCTGTCCCGGTTGAAGCTGGAGCCAGTGAAAACAGAGGATGGACGGGCCATGGCCATGCGCATTGGCGCGTATGACTATATGGAGTGCTCTGCCAAAACTAAGGAGGGGATCTGGGAGGTGTTTGAAACCGCAACACGGGCAGCCTTACAAAAACGAAAAACGCCATCAAAAAGTTGTATGAAGTGCTGTGTTCTGATGTGAATCGACGCTGTCTGGAGAACCGCGACGCGCAGACGAGACGTTTCCACCGCTGGGGTCCGTGTCTGAACGTGTACGGGCAGTGACCATGGTTTGGATACTTCCTTGTAATCGAACGACCTTGGTTGAACCAAAATAATGACTGCAAACAAGTTGTTTTGAACACCCTCGATAATCATCTGATATCGGTGTGTGTGTGTGTGTGTGTGAACTGCATTGGTCACAGCACGTTCTCATGGGTCATATAATCCCAGTCTGACAGGTGGAGGGGTAAAAAGGACACACTGCTACATTTCAGTGGACGCCTCATATATCCCCGGCTAAAATGGACATGGCCTTCCCAAAGGACGGCTTTCGATTCAAGATTTCAATTGCTCACATTTTTGTGTTTGCAAAGGCCACTGCCTCACAGCCAAGCTTATTCTTTGTAATAAGCAAAGCAGTAGAAAAATTGCACTCGTTATTTATGTCCACTTTGTATTGTAACATGACTGTATTTAGTTTTGGAAATTGCACAGCATCTGTACACTACAGAAGTTCACAGAAAGATTTATATAAAGGAGGAGTCAGTGCAAGGATGCCCACAGTGTTCTTTATAGTTTCTTCTGATGTTTTACGTTATTTTGAATAAAGACAAAGCCTACGTTTACAGATCTCAGTTGTCTCAGTATTGTTACTTGGAACTACAACCAAAAAGTATATGTATATGTAATAAATGCCTGGTTCCGTATAGTTTTTATGCAAGAGGCCAAATACCACAGTAGTCTATGTCTAAGAGACTACACATTGGCCATTCTTGAAAAGGGCTAATCCTGTTGTCCAGTGAAGTTTTGCAAATTTTCAGGCAGATGTTTTGTTACAGTTAAGTGCACAACACTTGATAGAAATATCATTTTTAAGTTTGCTAAGCATGCTTGATCTTGTGCTTGATGGTGGCTACAGTGACTCATTTGTTTTTAGGTTTTTATGTGTGAGGGGAGGGGGGATTCATGAAAATGGGTGCTTTTTGAACATGGATTATAAAATGAAGGAAAAAATACATTGTAGCCTGTAAATTGTTCAACCAGCAAAGGAGGGGAAATGCTTTTTCCTTACAGCTCACTGAACCAAATTATTTGAAGCACATATACTATCTCACCATGTCTTTGAAATCCAGGTCTAGCTATCTAAGAAGCTGGCATATCTCAGTTGCCTCGAAGACTTGGAAGACCTGCTTGACATTTTCTATTGAGCTACAGCTTTAATTTACAGTTATGTGGGTGATATTTCCGAGAGAAGACTGAGCATGTGAGATGATTTAGCATGTGAGTGGTTTGCACAGTGGAATATTTCTTACAACATGAAAAGAATAGTGGGCTTTGTCTGAGCCAGTGGCACACTCTTAAATGGGATTAAGCCATCTGATGGCAATGAAACATTTTATGGAAATGTATCATATGTTTTTAAAACTACAATCTTATAATAAATACACAAACTTAAACAAAAGGGTATCCCTTTGACTAAAACACTAGACAAAAACTAAATGTAAAGTAGTGACTTTTTCTGAAGCTGTAAAAAAAAAAGCTTGTTTACAGCCATAAAAAATGTGTAAAAATAAAATCTAAACTTAATGTCTTTCATTATGATGGTGAATGTCTCAAATTTATTCTGTGAGAAATACTGTTGGCGCTTTGAGGTTAGCAGAAATCAATGCATTTGAATTAATTTCCCATTCTTGTGTAATAAGTTTAGCTCATGAATTGGGTCAACCCAGAAGTGTTGTGTCACTGTCCTCTTACACGATGGTGGTATAACTTGTTCAAATGACAGCTATGGACATCATTTACAGAGAGAGACTGTTGATACCTACACTGGGAACCCAGGATAAAACCCTGGTGGATTTATTATGTGTTATTCTTTTAGAGATAACTGGAGGCAAATAAGCAAAATTTCCCTTTTAACATGTAATGTTTCTGTGTTTCAGTAAGCAACCAGTAAAGATAAATCAGAGTTTAAGTGTATCTTTTATAAATCCAACCAGAGTTACAATGGTTTAAAAGTCACATTCCTCTCTGACCTCTGTTGCTGGGCTTTTTGCTGACTTACAGGACAGGAATGCATTGTCCTGGACTGGTTAATTTTCCCACACTGGCCCCCCTCATGTGCCTCTGATTTCCAATGTTGTTGTGTTATTATTCACAGATCAGACAGTGCAGCTTTCATTCTTTTCTTTATTATACTTATTGTAAAAGAAAAAAATGATGGAACCGAGAAGAGAAATTATGAAAAGGTGCAAAATGTATTTATTTATAACAGTTTATCAAATTATGATCACATTAATGCAATGACATAATTTCTAGGTTTGAATGGTAGATTGGGTTCAAAGGAAACTTTTTTGAGGAAGAACAATCCAGAATGTAAATGAACAAGCAGTACTGTTTTGGGAAAGTCAATAAAATAATCAATGTGTGTCGGCCCCTCTACTTTTCCATTCTTTTGCCTATTGTTTTCACACTAAAGACAGATACTTAATGTGGTGTTGCAGCTGATGACATTAGTTTCAACATACTAACATACAAAGAACAATAATGTATTTATTGACAGTTATATGAACTTTGTCATCGATTGCATTTCTGATTCTTTTTTTGCAGGATACATTTATCCATAACTTTAATATTGGCCTTATGATCAGTGGTGGAAAGTGTTTACTTGGTGTAGAAACTAAGTATTTCCATTGTATTATACTTAATATTGTACTTTTAACTCCACTACATTTTGTGTATAATGAGTTTCTTTTAACTTGCTAAACTAAGTACATTCAGCTGATAATACTTCCATACTTTTACTTAAGTAAGATTTTAAAAGCAATGGAGAATGTACTTGCAATGGTGTGTTGTTGTACTGTTGTATTGCTACTTTTGCTTAAGTAAAGGATCTGAATACTTCTTCCACCTCTGCTAATTTCCCTTCTGGGATTAATAAAGTATTTCTGATTCTGATTATGATTACACATATCCAATAGCTATTATTGGAAAAATGTATTCATGTATTCCAAAGGGTAGGTACATTTCAGGACTTCGCTTTTTACTATTGTTAACAACTGTCAAACTGACTATATCTATATTTATTCCCATTGTTTTATGATAAGAGAGCTTGTGTGTCACAGAAGCTATTTGTGTTTATGCTAAATTTAGACCTGAGGATACAAATGACTAATGGGCATATGATGGATTTATAGTGAACTTATTAAATTAAACCATACATAACTCTGTTCAGTGTGTAGTTTTTTAAAGGAGTAACTATATATCTGTGAGCTTGAGGGAAGCAATTTTGAGTCAAACCATAGTGATTCATGTCAGGAAAATGACAATTTATACATCATAACACCATCTTGGAAAAATACTTATTTTGAAGAATATTCTAACTGTATAATAAGTGTGTAAAAATGTCATATAATCATAGTACCTTTGCTTTCACTTACTTTTATATGCCTACCAATAAGTATATTATATTCATATATAAGAAATCCACAGAGCAGTATGCAGTATAAACTGTCTTTATTGGAGGCCACATTTACTTTTTCTTTAAATAGTACAAGACAAAGGGAGCACAGTAGGAGGTGAAATAACAAAATTAATAATCTGAAAAATAGAGTAGCGAGACGAGCATCATGGGTAAAGACAACATTTGTTATTCAGTTTTGTATTTTTGGTAGAATAGATTTACTGTTGTCATAAATGATTACACAACATATGCAGTCAATACAAACACTGTTAACTATGGTCAGTTAGTTGAATTTGGCAACAAATGGTAAAGGAATGTCGACCTCCATCTGTCTGTCACCTACTCTCACAAATGGTTTAACACTTTTGCTTTTCTCCTTAAGTGTCTTAATGACATTGTTGTAGAAAGCATTTACACGTTTTACAAATAAGTCAATCCAGGACTGGATGTCAGTTTGAAGCTGGTCACTGGACATGTCAGCCAAAATATTTTGAAGTTTAGCTCTCACAGCTTTTAGATATTCCATAACAATCCTGCAGGCCTCTTCAACCTGCTTGGCAACATCAGCTGGGACAGGAGAGTTGATGGCATCATTGTATACATCAGTCACAAAGGTGGTGAGCTTCTCTACATTCTGAGATTTTAGGGTTTGGAGAAACTTCTCACTTTGTTCAGTGGTAAACTGCAAAAATGCAGAGCATTTGTTAATTATATCTACGAGCTGAATATTCCCCAGTTTCCTCACAGTGACAATCACTTGGTCCTGAATTTTCCTCAAAGCTACAAACAAGTCATCGAGAATTTCTCTTCCGCTGACAACGTGGTTAGAGCCAGGAAGGGTAAATTCAATGGCTTGGAAATAATCAAGGACTGCTGTGAACGTGGAGGCAAAGTACTCTGGAATCTTTTGAACAGCCTCCTCAGATACATCTGCAACAAAAGCACTACATTTCTGGTAGACCTCAAGCCCAGACAGCCTCTGTTCATACCCAGGGATCTGGAACCTGGTCTCTCTCAGGAACTTAACAACAGCATCAAGAACAATTTCAACTTTCTTTTGATACTCTTTGATGATCAAAATGGTCTTATCTGTGACAGATGTCATAACAATAGAAGGGTTTACTGCTGCAAGGTTGTCAACAGCCCTCTTGAACATCACTTTACCTTGCTCTCTAGCCTGTTCAAGAGAACCCTCAAAGCTTCTAGCATGTCTGTAGATTTTCTTATATGTCCTGACAGCAGGATCAGACATCATTTTCATGACTGTGGGCACCTGTTTCTTCAGTCTCAGCATCATCTCATATGGCATCTCCATATTCCAGGTTGCCTGAAGGTTCAGCTTCTCAGAGTTCATCACAGACATCTTCAGACCTAAGATATCAATGTCTGTTGTTTGCTCAGACTGTGAGAAACATAAAACAAATATTACTAAAATATAAATACACCATTTAAATTGTAATCACAATCAAAGGTAATTAGTAAGCAAAGATGTAAGCAAAAGTTATCTTACCGGGTAGCGACCATAGAGTCTTGCTTTTACTTGTGCTGGGCGCTTAGTCTGCATCTGAAGTGCAATGAGTCCTGCAGATGGAGTGGACATAGAGACAACAAGGCCGTCATCTGCATTTCCAGTAATCCCCTGGTAGATTTCCATGGTCAGGTCAAGTAAATTGACCTTTGCTGAATTGGTAATGGAGGTATCTACATTTTCATAACTTAAGATGATGGTGCTGTCATGGTTTCCTTCTAGCATTACATGTTTTACAGACAGGACAGAGGCCATTTTAAATCCGCCAACTGTGTTCACATTGGTGTTGCCCACAATCTTTCCAGTCAGAAACTCACATTCAGAGGTTGAGGAAGAATCAAGTTTGATGATGATGCTGTCCTGGTTAAGGATGCTGGCATCAGTTTTGAGCGTGATCATTGGTGTTTTCATGGAGAAGTCATAGGTCAGATCACCCATTATAGGGATCTTTATGCTCAGAATTTTGGGCAGAGTGATTTTTGGAATAGTCAGCTTGCTGAGTGCAGATGGATTGAAGTCAGGCAGGGGAATGGTAAATGTGGACACCTCGACATTCATCACTGGAACTTTGTAGGTTGGGATTGTAATGGTTTTGGGCAACTCAATGCCATATTTTCCATACTCTGCCTTTGCGTTGTCATAAGATGTAGCCAGCATGGCAGCAGCCTTATCTTTGCTGATGAGCAGAGTCTTGATATTGTTATTTATGGCATTGATGATTGGACCCACATTTATTTCAAAGGTTTTCCTCTCAGGGTTCTTCATGTACTTCAGCTTGGAGTTCATGTCAAATGTCTGCTGCGTTGTGGTCAAGAAGTAGCTCAGGCCCGTGTCTTCCCACAGCGAGTAGTCCTCCACTTTTGGTGTCTTCATACCAACAAATGGCACAGTCATTTCAGGAATGGTGATAGTCTGCTTCAGTACATCCAGATTTGCTTGTCCATTAATCTGGGAAAATATGTTAATTTCTCTGTCACCATGATCCATTGTGAAGTAATGGGAGTATTTGTACTGGTTAAATCTAGCCAGACCTGTCCAGCTAGCCTGCTGAACTATGTAGTTCAGGGTAAAAGAAATGTCATTCTGAAGATCCATCTTTCCAGACAGCTTGAATGGAAAGCCAACCTTGGCATTTCCTTTGTTCTTGGTGTCAAACGTAAACTCATTAGGTGTGATCAAAGCTAGTGCAGAGCTTGAGAGAGTTCCCTCAACCGGTCCAGCTAGCTCTGCATTATGAGAGGCAGTGAAATCAATTCTCTTGTTTTCAACTGTAGCCTGGAGCTTGACTTCTGTAACACTGTCCTTTATGAAAGGTGTTTTAGTTTCAACCTTGGCATTAATAATTACGTGGCGGAAAATACATATATCAGCAACCACATTTTTTGTCATTTTGAAGTTGCTGCTGCCTGTTGCTCCAGTAAACTTCACTCTGGCTGTGTGGACATCCACGACTACCTCCATGTCACTCTTGTGGGTTGCCTCATCTGAAAAGTCCTGAACTGCGTATTTTCCATTGGCTAAATTGTTAATAGTCAGATTGGCAGTGCCAGCCTCAAGCAGCAAAACGGTCTTTTGATTCATTGATGTTTCGCTGAAGATGTCGAGGGATGGTATGTTGAGGTCATGTTTGTAACCAGTCTCCACAGTGGCAGAAACTGTATTTTCCATGGCGAAGAATACATTGTTGACAAGCTCTGCTACATAGAGCTCAGTGTTGGCATTGGCAGTAGTTTCAGCAGCAACTTTAGCGGAGTGGCTATAGAGAGTCATGCTTCCCTTATGGTCAAGTGTAAAATATGAATGGACAACTTTGATGTTCTCAAAGATGGACACGCGAATCATGTTGAATGCAACAAAATGAGCACTGGCATCCACAGTGTGGTCCAAGACTTTCAAAGTAGATTGAGCCTGTGAGTTAAGGCTCATTTTGAACCGTGGTGTGACAAATGTAGTTGTGGTGTTCTCCAGGTCAGCAGTGGTCCTGAGATTGTAATGAGGTGAAGTAACTTTGAACTCTCCGTAGAGTTTTCCAAAACAGGGAATCTTGCTCATATCTGCCACTTTCTGTTTCAGCTCCACAGTGAGTGAGTCGTAATCAAAAGATTTGATTTTCTGGACCATTCTCATAAAATAGTCACTCATATCATGAATCAGCTGTTTAAAGTCAAAGGAATACAGTTCATTCAAAAGCTCCCGAAGAGGCACCATAACTCTTTTGAGCAAAGGCTGGATGTCAGTTGACTTTAGAGCAGCGATTGCAGACTGAATCTTTTCCCTCACCTGATACTGCTTCAGTATTTTAACAACCTCATCCATGACTGCACCAATCATCTTCTCAACCTCATAGCTGGAGAGGATCTCCTCTATTTTGGCATAGATTACACTGAAGTTCTTAGCAATGTTATGCTTTTGGATCCAAGCCATGATAGCGTCCTTGACTGACTTCAGCACATTCATGACTTTGTCAGTTGGGAACTTGTCTGTCAGGTTGATCATGACGTTTTCCATTAAACTGATAAACTTTCTCACATGTTGGACAAAGAGGTTGTAGTCAAAGTTGTCTATGACCTCCTTCAGTTCTGACACTTTGTTATGAAACTTGGCACTGATCTCATACTTGGAGTTAATATCTTTTAGCATCTTAATGCTGTGGTCCATCAGCCTCATCAATGTGGTTTTCACATTGTCAATAATTGCAGGCATATGCTCAGTGAATGGGATCTGAATGAAGTGACTGTCACTGTTCTTGTCATATTTCACAAATCCAGAGATGGCGTAATCTTGACTGGCCGGGGTAGAAACAGCTCCTGTCATCTCAATACCCATTCTCTCTGCATTGTTATAGACACTCATTTCTTGATCAAAAGTGTTCTCGTTTATTTTGGATGTCATCTTCAGTCTGAAAGTTTGCTCTTGGAGGCTCAGCATGCTGCTGACCTTGTTGTCAATATTGGTCTTGATAGTGAGTCTGTCTTCCATTTCATGGGTAGTTGACGCTCTATACTCAAATGAATGTGTGAACAGCAAGGGTTCTGCTTTCAGGAGGAATTTGCTGTATAGCTCGCCACTCTGCTGTCCATACAGATACACTCCACCATTTGAGTTGAAAATGGCATCAATGTTCAGAGTGAAGGGTGCAGCAACAGTTTTGACTGTGCTGTCCAGACGAAGATATGGTGAGATGAAGTTAGCCACATTGTTGAACTTCAAGGCCAGACCAGCAACCTCCATATCAGTGGTATGTGTCATGTGAGCTCCCAGGAGTTTACCGTTGGTATTGCACTTTGCAGAGAGGACCATGTCAACAAACTTGACTTCATAAGAGTGCTTGAGCTCTTCCTCTGAGAAGACTCCCATCATTGTTCCAGTCAGCTCCATGTTGTAGGGTTCTGCCTTGAACTGAGCATCATTCACAAAGTTAATCTCCATGATCTTGAGGTCATTTTTCATATTAACCGAGGCAATAAATCGCTCCATGTTAACTGTGATGTCATGCATGTAGGAGTTCCTCTTGTCGAGGAAGTTGTCAGTCTTGGACTGGAAGGCAAAAGATCTCAGTGTAAGAGAGAGTGAATGGGTATTTTCAGTCCTCATCTCGTTGAGAGAACCAACTATATTGTTGGAGAGAATCAAGCCATCTTCATTCACTCTGAGGTTCACTCTGTTCCTGGTGTTGATGTCAAAGAGGTTACCCTTAAAGATACCATTTAGGTACACTTCTGTGCTTGCAATTTTTCCATCAACACTGAGCTCAGCTTGGTTGCCTTTAATGGCTCCCTTGGTGGTGAGAGACATGGTGGCACCAGAGGTGTCAATTCCACCATGGAAAACATTTTCAAAGGTCAGTGGGCTGTGCTGAGCAGTTGTTGTACAGCTGGTGGTAAGGCCATTCGTGTTCAGGGCCAAGGTTGCCTTGTGAGAGGCAAGGGTTGAAAAGATGTTCAAGGAGGCATCAGCATTGATTTCCAAGCTGGAGGGCGTCATGGACCCAGTGAGCAAAGAGTAGGCACGGTTCTCTGTGTCGTCAGCTTGATTCTCTATCCTGAGGCTGGCCTGTCCTCCAGAACCAGAGAACTCTATCTGGCTACGAAGCATTCGCTCATCAGCCTTGGTCACAGAGTCAGATTGGATGGTAAGCTTGACATCCTTGTAGCTAAGGCTCATCTTGGTGGTGTGCTTGATGGGGTCACTGTTCATGTTGGTGTTAGACTCAATCAGAAGTTCCTCCTTTGCATATGATGCCTTGATCTTGTTCACAACCTTAAGGATTTCTGAGTTCACAGTCAGTGCACTTTCCAATTTAGCTTCTTTCTTGGCTGGCTCAATAGAGAAGGTGTAGAGATGGGTGGTGCTTGCAGTCATGGCCCCAACAGACACACTTCCGTCTGTGTTCATATCTCCAGAGAGCACGTTTGAGTCTAAAACGACCTGGGTGGTAGTAGTCAGAGAAGTGTCCAGACCCAGAGGAGCGATGGCATACACATTGTATTTTCCTGTTGACATTACATTTTCTGTGATAGCAATGGTTTCCAGCACATTAAAACCAGTTTTCATGAGCATGTGATTCAGGGAACCATCAATGCTGAATTTCATAGTCTTCTCTGCTGTGTCAGTGATTTTTGTAGCTCCTTAAAAAAAAGACAAAAAAGTGACATTTTTATTAGTATCATTTTATGTTATTTATCTTGTGTAAAATAAGAAAAGTATAATTCTGCCATTCAGAGAAAAAAATAAAGATTAAATTACCCTCAGCTGAAAAGGAGAGAAGTTTGATTGGACTGTCAGCCATGATGCTGAACTTGGCCAAGTAGCTAGGAGACTCTGCAGTGTTGTTACCAGCAGACACCGTTGTCTCCCAGTTATAATAGTTGCTGTTGACCTTGGAAGACACTTCCATCAATCCCATGAGAGGCAGGGTGAGGTCATATTCAGAAGGGATGGTAAAAGTAGGAATTTGGATCTCCTGTGATGCAAAGTCCATGCCCAGCTGAGGCATGGTGATGCGTGGAGAGGCGACCATTGGAGGTATCCTCAATTCCTCAGATGATTTACCGCCGAGAGGCAGGGGGATGCTGATGGTCAAACGGTCCTGGTTGAACTGGTATTTGAATGTGCTTTCACTGTCGAAATAATAAAAATTTAATATTTGTTCCATTTCAAACAGACATTCACTGGTGAGTAAATGTACATATTTTGCAATTTCAATCAGGAATCAAGATAAAGCTATAATTTTTTTTCATAATCACAAAAATATTATCATTATATATTAGAATAAAAAATTATTATCATTAAATATTAGATGTGAGGTTTACTTACAGGTTGATGAATAGGTTATCGGGCATGGAGGGTATTTCCACCCTTGATATTCTGTTCCTCAGAGTTTCAACATAGGGGACATCAGTTGAGATCTTGTCCACCCAGATATTTCCGGCCTGATGAAAAAACACCACATTTCATGCTTTAGTCTGGAGGAACTATAACTAAGTCAAGGTCTGTTATAATAATTATAATTAATATATTATTTTCACCTCAACTGCCTTGATGAAGATATGACGCAGTTTCATGTCAGTCTTGACAACTTGCTGGTCCATGACATCCTCCACAAACTGCATGAGCCACGCCTGGAAGGCTTCAGTGTAAGGCACCAGGACCTTAGTATCAGCATTCATGTTGGACATCAGCTGAACCTCAGCCTGCTCTTCACCTGAGATACAAAGCATTTAGCATTTTACTTTTACATGTTTGGATAAATGCCTGATTTGATCAATCTTTGAAATCCACTAGCACTCTTTTCTTAAACACACATACCGTATTTGAATGTGACAGCCTGAATGGAGGTGGTCTCTGGGAGCTTGACATCACTTTTGATCTCCATGGTGAGGCCATCAGCCTTGCTCATGGTAGCAGTGATGGAGGCATCAGTCTTGAGTGAGGGGACTAACAGCTGAACCTGTAGCATGCCATCAGTCATGGCCTGAAGCCTGTGATTAATAAAAAGAACAGGATCTAGTCAATGCTTGTATATCAAAAAAGTGCATGTGTAAATGTGTAAGGACTCCTAACTTTAAGTAAATTACTATTGACTGTGTATTTAAACAAATATTTTAGCTGGGTTGACTCACTTGGCACGGCCAGTCAGAGAGAGCTGGGGCACGTTCTTGTTTGAGATCTCAAGGGTAATGGATTTGCCTTTAGAACTGCTGTCGGTCATGCCAATCTTAACACCAGCCTCGACATCAATGTCAGGTATCTGGATTTGGGTGGTGAAGACATTCCTGTTCCTGTTGTATTTCATGGTGGCTGTCGCCTCGGTGGGCTGAGCACCTAAATCCACAAGGTTAGAAGAAGTACAACTTCAGTATGTAATGCTATAAAATAAAAAAAGAGGTTATAGCGATATCATTTGTTACCAAATAAGATGCTCATACCCTCAGCTCTCAGGGCCAACTTCAAAGAATCAACCTTCTGGCGGCCGTCCTTTCCTTCGCTGAGGAGTTTATAGGCGATGGTGGCGGTGTACTCAGAGACCTCTTTAGAAGGCTCGATGTCCACAGCAAACCTAGGGGGAAAAGAAGAGTTTAAGTCTTTGTTGAGTTTTCATATACATCTTCTATGATAGTATGCTGTGTATCTAGAACCACATAAAAGTAAAATTAAAATAAAATAAAAAATTACATAGTATAGCATAATAACAAGTATATGTGTATTAAGCAGTATTTTATGTCCTTACTGAATGGCATACCAGAACATATACACATACAAATCCAACTAATAATACCACCTCTGAAAGTTATATTTTTTATATGATAGCAGGTCAAATATGGAGAGGGAAATAAATTCAAAAATCAAAGTGACATGAAAGGTAGTGATGTTTTGGCCACTCATCTACTTTTCAACTGTCCCTCACCACATTATTTCCATTCCAATGAACATCCTGAAACTGAAATATGTCACATTACAGAGGCGAGACACCATTATGTATGTTGCAATCAGTGATAAAATTGATAAAATAATTTATTCTTTAAACTTACTTAGTCTCTCCATTCAGGGGGAAGTAGGGAACAGCAGTCTTGTCACCAGTGTTAGCATGAAGTGTTTTGGTGCAGTATTTCACTCCAGAGAAGAGAGGTTTGCAGCTTGCTTTACCTTCTGTGTGTGGGATCATTGTAGCCTGACCAGCCCCCGCAATGAACACTTTGTTGCTATTTCACAGGAAGAAAATGCAAAATCAGTTTCTATCTTCTAATACCTTTGTGGAACAGGCTGTAAGAAAAAAACATGCAAAACAATATGGCACAACATGCTGAAACACTATATCACTACACACCCTACTAGTGGCTTTGTTTTATTGTTTTTCTTATGAGTAAGTACACCTGTGTGACCTAAAGAAGGTTTACAAAGGGAAAACACAAAACCAAATAAAACATTTACCATGTACTACTAAAGCACTTTAACTATTTCATTTATTAAATATATATTTTCTATTATTTGTTACCTGATGCTGAAGAGCTTTGTGGTGCCCTGCGGGGCAGGGATGGAAAGCTTGACCTGGCTGTCCTTAATAGTGATCTTTGCATTGAAAGCGCTTTCATGGTACATGTTGGTGTGCATCTCAACAGTGGAAACAACAAATTCAGGGACTTGGACTCCCATTTGTGTCACAAACTCAACTCCAACAGAGGGCATAAACAGCAGCTCCTTCTGGCAACAAAAACAGATAACATAAAATGAAATAGGTTGCAAGGTCATGAATTAAAGTACACTGCTAACATCATACAACTACCTCTATATTCTCAAACAAGTTTTTAAAAGGATTATTATGATAGATTTTACAACACTAAGGACATATGAGGAAGTACGTCAATAACATAGCAACAGCATAATAGAAATTAATCATAAGTTACTTTTTTGATAAAGCATTGAGGAAAGGTTGAGGTTGACAAAAGATGGAAAATTTACCATGTTAGGAGCCATGCGAAGGCCTCCCTTGGCACCAGGAGTAAAGGTGCCAGATAGAGCAAATGTCAGAGGCAAGCCAGATGCTGTTGGCATGACAAATTTGTTGTCCATGAAGATGTAATGGGCAAAGATCTCATTGTCAGTGCTGGACATCAGTTTAGCCAGGATCTGATAAAAAGAAAAAGAACAGTCAATTTCAATGATTTCTTGCTGTGGTTGTAGTTGTAATTTGTTGGACAGGCATTATTTTAGATGGATAACAGGATTACAGAACAGTACCGAGGTAGGAATGGTCTTCATGAAACCTTCCGCATTCATCATTATGTTTTCAGCAAAGGACTTCAGTTCGTTTCCCTTGATGTAGCCAAGCTCAGCTCCCATAATCCTGAGGTAGGCCATGGCCTCTGGGGACTCTTGACTCTGCAGATCTTTAATCAGCTTGTTGAAGTTGCGAACAACTTCTCTCACAAGATTTTCGGGAACCTTAGGAAAAAGTTTCACTGCATTAGTTGTGGTGGTATCAGTGGAAATGGAAACATAACTCTAAGAACTAAGACGGTTTAAAAAAAAGTTATGCACAAGATTTACCTTCTGTCCTTCTGATTTCAGGGGAGCAACCCATTTCTCCAGAACTTCTTTGATCTTTGGTGACATCTTGTCTTCAGCCCAGTACAGAGCCTTGGACACAGTGTCAGGGAAGAACCCATTCAATCCAAACAGAGCATCAACGGTTGGCTCGAAGCCCCTTCCTTCCATGCCAACCTATTGGAAAATTTAACAAACAGACAGTGTGGGTTAATTGTGTTAAAGTTTGAATCTGGGTTAAATAATTATCCTACAAATGCTACTTAATGATAATGCTAATTTGCAGTGGCAGATGGGTAGGAGTGGCCAGATCTCAAAAAGGAACAGCAAATAAGAAGAAGAGGATATCAAATACCAAATGTAGTTTTCTGCTGTTTTTAATAAACATGCATCTGCTAGTGTTTTTAGTAAGTGTAGAACTACATTTGAGACAGCAATAAATTACTGATTAATATGACCTACAGTAATACATACCTCCCAAATATCCATGTTGTAACCAAAAGCTTGCAGGGTAGTTTCCAGCAAGACCTCCCTTGGCAGCAGGGTACTGGGATCAAAGACAATGTTGCCTTGAATGTCAGCATGCATACTCTCATGTGTCATGCCCAGCTTGTAGTTGCGAGACTTTGTGGTGTAGTCGCTGTGTGTGGTGACATCAGTGTCCTGCAGAGCATCCATTATCTTCTTACTAAGCCTGGAGTAATAATGAAATTTAAAATTACATTTAATATAAAAAGAAATCAGCACAGAATTTCCATGAAATAAAGCATGAATTATGCTCCATTCTCACTTCTGGGTCTCAAAATCAGTGGAGGAAATTATATTGTATATGTGGGAGGTCACAAAAGCCTTGATCTGCACATTCTGCTCCTGGTTAAGCAACTTCTTTACAATCTCAATGTCACTATCCTGGGGATTCCTCATCAGGATCAAGTAAGCTGCCAGACGCTTCTGCACAGCACCCTTGGGATACTGACTGACCCTCTGGAGGTTGGAGCGAACCTGCATAGAAAAACAATAACTTGTTTGTCACTGTATTCTGTACTCAACTCTATAAAATTGGGAAACTAGGATACTGTTCATCTGTGCAGGGGCATGTTGATTACCTCATCTGTCAGCGACATGCGTCTAAAAGCCTGGATGGCAGCCAGCTGCACAGACAGTGTGGTTGCAGGCTGTCTCATGCACTTCAGCAGGATGTTCTTTACAGCAGGGTCATCCTCTTGCATTGCATCTCCCATGTTACCAACAACCTGGATGAAATAGAGTAGATCATTAGAAAAAAAACATAAAAAGTAATATTTTTATAATTGGTGTGTGTTCATAGCTGATTACCTACCCTCAAGGTCAGGAAGGTCAAATCTTTCTCCCCAGAGCAGTCTGCGCCCAGAAGGGAAGACATGAACTCAAAGACAGCAGTAATCTCAGGGGTGACACCCTCAGCTTGGTGCAGTCTAGTGACAAAGTTAGAGTGATTAGATAATTTACCACAGAAACCACCACTCATGGCTACAGTATTGAGAAGGACTTGACTCAGATTTAAAAAAAGATATGTAGGTTTACTTACTTCCTGACTGCATTGCTCAGAGCATACATGATGGGTTTGCTCTGCTTGTGCTGAGCTAATGCCAGCATGTCTTTCACCATGAGGCGGGAGGGGTTAGGCAGAAGTCCCAGGGTGTAGACAGCAGCATCAACCAAAAGATCAGCATCATCAAAGTTCCTGAGAACCTTCAACATGGCGCTGGTGCACTCTGGGGTGCCGCACTGAGCCAGAGCTTGCCATGTCAGAGAGCTGGACATGACCATCATCTCAACAGTAGCAGATTCCAGGACATCAACCTTCAGGCCACGCAGCTCAGACACCAGCTTGCGGAAGAGGCTGGCGCGCTCCTCGCCCTGAGTGGTCTGTGACAGTGTGTTCAGCTGCTGCATTGTGGCAATGGCAGCATCCTTGGTCTGCACAGGGGACTTGTCATCAGCAACTTCCAAGGACAAGTACCTGGGGTTGTCCACATCTGTTCAGAATTATATCACAAACAGTAAGAAGATGCAGAAAATGTTGACACATTTGACATATTGAACATATTGTAATATTTTTACAAGCTATTTTTAAAAACACTCACTGAAGTCAAAGATTCTGTCATTGATTTTGGCGGTCTCCCTCAGAGTCACAGTCTGCTTCACAATAGCAGAAATTCCATATTCATTCCTGTTTGCAGAAGAGATGAGACAATTTCAACAAACTAATTATAATAGGAAATAATTGCAAAGATATTTGCAGTATTTGTCTGTTTGGAACTTTTTGGAAATATGGACCAGTTGGGAGAATACAGTTTGCAAAATCCTGAGATGTGTGTTAAATTTCAAGCAAATTAATGTTCATAGCCAGCACAACATCACTCATACAAAGATACCAGTCTAAAGCAGAAATTTTGTATAAATGTGCTTAAATAACGAAAGACACATTGTTCAATTTTCTCTAGAGTATTGGAAAGTATGGCCCTCTGCACGCTTAAAAGGCTTGGTTAATTTGATACTCTATTATTATTACTTCATTTTTAAAAAACTTACTGGTGGGAGAGGGGCAGGAAGATGTGTTTCTCTGTGCAGGTTCCACTAGTCATGTGCTTCTTCTGGTTATCAAACTTGTAGTTGCAACTCTGGGTGCTGCTAATCATCTTGGACACATGGTGGTTCTGATGGTAGAAAGACAACATCAATGTTTTGTTAGATTATAAGGAAGAGCAGACATTTTTTTGTTTGTAAGACAACCCATTAATCAATTTTTATTAACATTTTATTTAAAGTTTATCCTCCTGTTCTTAGTGAGTGGTATGAACCCAATCTAACAACTCCTGGTTTTAGTTTGTGATGGTGACAGGACAAGGTTGTTGCTTTATCTCTTACCATGCCAGAGATGAGGGCCAGGGGACTGGTGTCTTGCCTGCGGGCAAAGAACGAGTCACATTCAGAAAGATCCCTGCTGATAGTCACATCAGTGGCAATGTCCTCTCTGGCGTTGACGGTGAAGTCGGTGGAGCACACTCCATGCACGGAGGGCTGAGAATGACAAGAGGCATCATCAATATTGAGGATGTTGGAAACGATTCAAAAAACAAAGTTGCAAGAGTAACGGTGGTAAACGTGCTTTTTGCCCTTTAGCAATCTCCCTGAATCTTATTATCAATTGATCAGAAAAATTGCCCCCCATTATGAGAGCAGGTGATGCCATTAGCAAGATAAACGTATCTAAGACTTTGACCTGCAGCTGAAGATAGCCTTTTTGAGAACATGATGTTACAGGAGTGTGTTTATCACCTGTGACTGGGGCAGCTTATCTACTCATTGTGCAACTTGTTTGTCTTTGCATGAGTCTACACCACAAACAGAATCAAGCATTACTTGGTAACTCTGAAAAAAACCAGGCAATAAAAAACAGGCAGGGTAGTTACCATTTCTTTGTTCATATTTTCTTCCATTACTGGCACAAGGAGAGCAGAGACAATTCCCCTCTTGATGTTCAGGATGTTGACTGGCTCATCATCCTCAGGGTAGAGTCTGACATTAACCTGTCCTTCAACTGTTATCTTCAAGGGGTTCCTGTTGACGTGGACAGATCATCATTTACAACGAGCAGTTTAGCCTATCCTAAAAATAGTAAGTCTTCGCTAAAAACACAACTTACTTGGTCATGGCAGCTTTGAAAGCCTGATCTCCAGCAGCAGGATGGTACACTGGGGTCCCCTCTGCATCCACACCAGAGATCTCGCTCAGAGAGCACTCTGTTGTGCGGAGGATGAAGCTACAGGTCTGGGGTACCTCAACCTCAACCTGTGCAGCAGATAAAACATGTTTTTAGTACAACTGTTGTCTATTTGGGGTCACGAGACTGTTGTGTTTGCAGTAATGTTCGGGGATGTGAGACATACTTTGCAGGAGACTTTGGGGCCGCTCTTGTTGTCGGTAGCTCCATTCACACCGTTAAAAGTCTCAGTTTCATAGTCGTAAACATATCGCCTGAAGTTCTTGAATCTTTTGGCCACTAAAAAGTATTTGAAACATCAGTTAGAGCACTGTAATGTTAATGTTTAATACACTGTAATTTTTCAAACAAAGTCAAAACTTTATATATACTTTATTTATACCTTTAAATACCAGTAGTTATTTAAAACTAAGAAAACATGATAAATGATGACTAACAGGTGAGCTTATCAGCAAGTATTCAAAAGGTGAAAATTATTTTTTTGTTGTCTATTTATCGAGTTAAATCACAAATTTTAAATGTCATAAACATTCATTTATAAAACAAAGTTAATTAAAAGCAGCAACTCACAAAAACAAACTGGAGATTGTTCCTCAACACTTCCCACATCTTGCTCTGTAAAGGATAAAAAACATTTGCTTGACATTTTTAAAAGCTACAAACTGCTAACACTGAATACTTAAATTATATAAAATCAGTGTTTTGAAGTAAACCACACAAAACAGCAACATCTTAATGAAAACCATCAGCTTTTTTTAAATACCAAGACATTTTCTCAAATAGATTTACACTTAAAATATATGAATATAATAAATTCTAGTAGCTTCAAAATATAAAGATAATACTTACGGGCTAGTGTGTATGAGCCCAGCAGCAGCAAAAGGCAGAGCTTGGAACCCACCATGATGGGCTTAGTTAAGCTCCTGAAAGCCTTAAGGTAAGAAGAGCCCCCTCTTTCAGTGAAGACTAATTCTTGTGCTTTGGCCCTTTGGCTTTTATAGTTCTCGAGTCTTACTGTTTGTGATTACCAGGATGTGCAAATGTGTTGCCCTAGTTCCAAAGTCTGAGCAGTCCTTGTGGCAGGCCAAAGGTTATAATGTTTTCACAAACTAAGACTTGTCTGTCAGCACTGGGTGGGGGTGGCTCTGTGTGATTATGTCAATTTACCTCTTCAGCTCTTGCTTTATTATTTGGGGTTGTTATCTCAAAGGGCAGTGTACAAATAAACTAATTCAGTAGCATCAGCAAAGTATGGGGATGTATTTTACTTTTTTGATCCCAGGTGTGGGTGCCAATTTGGTTTTCATTCTAAACAACTGTGTTCAAGTCAAGTGATTGTTATAGTTCTGACTATTTCAGAGGTGTGATTTCAAGTTGAAAGATATTGTTCAACCAATTTAAAAGAAAGTAAATACTCTTGAATGTTTCTTTTAGGACAAAGGTTACACTACACTGTCCTTTTAAACATCCACAAATTCATGACGACCTCTTACAGAAAGTTAAGTAAACCTTTGCCCCATGACTGTAGAAGATTATGAATCATACTGACGCAGAATTGAAACCCGAGTCACCTGCTGCTTTGGTTACAGCCCTTGTAGTGTCTTAAATATGTTGCATTGGTTCTTTTATGACAACTCACACAGAGGTTTTTTAAAGGCTGTTTCATGTAAAGCTGAGCACCAGGCTATAGCATTATAAGCACAGATGTAACAGATAACATTAGTAATGGCTGCATTAAGGTGCGCATGTTCCTGGGCCCTGGCATAGTGTATGCTGTACCTGAATGGAACACAGTCAACAGGTATTTATTCCTGCTATGACAAGTTAAAATGTCTCCCATGAACAAGGCCTATTACAGCAAATATAAGTAGACCATAGAATATAGTTAAAACATAGCGTCACCTCAAACAACCAGTAAGAGTAAAAATATGCTGTTTTGGGTACTGTTATTTTTGATACTTTTAAGTACATTTCCCCAATAATACGTCTACTTAGGTAACATTTTAAAATTGTAAAAGATGTTTTTGACATTTGTCCAATATTCTTAATAGCTCAACCTTAATTTAATTTGACTGAAACTCAAACTCAAACTAACTGTGTCTGAGACACAGATTTACGATATAACTAAAGGAAAGTAAGCCCATGCCCGCCAACACAGTGGATTTAATGTTACAGTTGTATGTACTGTATTTTATGACAGACACACTGGTGTCTGAAACAATGGCGTCTTAACATGACTGGCTAACCTTTTACCTCCTTAGAGAAGTCCATGAAAGCTGTTTGATCAGGATTACAACAGAGGTGAACTCAAGATAAGTTAATCAGACAGAAGAAGACAGTCTGGCGTTACATAAGAGTAACAACAGTACTGAGTACAGTGATTGCAGTATGAAGAAAATATATAATTGGGCCTGGAGCAAATGTACATAGTTAAAAATGATATTAATTCAAAGAAAACATGGAGAATTTAAAGAGCAATTATAAATGTGAGCTGAACTCTCCTTTTGCGGGGTAGTTGCGATGTTCTGCAATCATTTTCAACATTTTATTAATCATAAAGATGTAGTCAAAAAATATAAAGTAGCCATAGATTATACAGATATTTTGTAAAACTATAGATATTTTCTTGAATAAGATATGATAACCTTTTAAGTACAGTCAATTTATTTGTTTTGTTAATATAGCAACATTATAATCAATCTGGTTGGCACAAAAACACAGAAACACTCTTTCAGTCATATCAAAACATGAACTCTTATTAATTTATTGTAATTATTGTATTTGAAAGACTTATAAAACAGTAAATGATAATCAATGAATTCAGTATATATATTTTATATCTACTTCAAATGTGAGGCCTGCATAAAAAGGAGAGTATGCAGCAGGTCCAGTAGAAAGATTCACTGCTTTGTATGTGTGTGTGTAGCAAGAAGGGATGATTGGTGTGTGTTACGTGCCAGGCAGAGGCAGGGGTGTGTTGTCCTTCTGTTTTCCTTCTCCTCCCCTCCTTCCCCCGCTCCTTCTGACTTCTGTCCAGGTGCTATCATACTGATTGTTTTCCACCTGTGCAGTCTGGCTGAGCTGCTCATGGATCCTCTCGGAATTCAAGCTGGCCTGTCACCACTTGGGGACAACAATAAAAGAAGCTCACTCTCCTCACTTTTGTTTCAGCTCTTGGCCTTCCTGAACTATTTCTTGTGAGACCTTGTAACATTTAGTAAGGTATGTGGGAGGTTTTAGAGGACTAGGTAAGTTTGGGGTACCCTTAATATTGCACACATGCAGTATTTTCTTGTTAGACACTAGGATAGTGGTTGGTGCCACCTTTGTAGAGTGTTGGTGAATTTTCTTTGAACTAGACAGCTAGGCCTTTGTTCTTTTTAAAAGTTGGAATACAGCCAGGCCCAGTTTTGTTATGTTAATTTTAGTTTCTTTGGTGCAACACCTGTGTTCTATCCTCTCCCACATGTGAAATGTTATGAGAAACACTTACAATAAACTTTCACAACCCCTCTGACTCTATAAATTCTTGATTTTCGTGTTTGTCTCCATCCCCCCTAGATCCCAAAGGGGACCTAACAGTGTGTCCTGTTAGAGATTGAGGTAGTGCACATTTCACCTCAACGTTTATGCTACCTTCTGCGCTCATTAAAAAGCGACAGGGTGGTGTTTCAAAGGATAGTGGCGTTGGCTATACTCAAGTCAGCAAAAAAGCAGAATCTGATTGGACAGGGGGCTGGGCCATCCTAGTTTAAAGATTGTCACCATTATTTACAAGCTTGTGATATGTTACTCTTTTAGGGGAAATTTGAGAACCACTATTCTCCAGTGAGGAATGGGCTGCATTATTTGAATTTAATAGTGTGCACAAGCAGTCTGTCTTCAGTTCAGCTCCGGGGCTAACTTTATATTAATACTAAACAGATGCATTTCAAAGCTGACATTTCAGTGGACTCATTTCAGTTGCATGAGATACTTTACAGTCTCAAAATATTATGGCTTCTATAAATTCAATGTCAAACATGTCCATAATAAACAGCCGGTATTAAAGATTTAAAACATTTCCTGCATTTTCAATTTCTAAATTTTACTTGTTGTGAACCATACATTGCATAATCATAAAGTTAGAATTCTTATTCAAAACCACAACCCAGAAACTATGGAGTTGTGCCCACTAGCTATTGATAAGGAGTTGTAATTTGAACAGGTTGTTATCAACTCTTGTCAAGGAGAATTGGACTACAGTCCCGGTCCACTGTGTAGACATAATGTTGAACACATTAAATTAGATTTTACATTCTCTATACTTATCTCTTTTGGATAAAAATACCCTCATCAAAATATGCAAAACATCACCTAAATCTTACAAAAATATTATCAGGACAAAATTGAGACACAATTTTTGTAATTTTTGAAAGATTTTGTTGAATTTAATAGACTGGGACAAAAATTATGCACACCTTTCGTTTCTTGTATACAGGTGCATAGGAGGGAATTTCCATAGTCCAGAGAGAACTCCCACATACTGTCCTTTAACTTACAATAAACTTTAACATTTCTGTCCTTATAACTTCATCAGGTAACACTCAATTTTACTGGGACATACAATTTAAAAATCATAATGTTAGTGTTAACATTTTAGTTTCCAAACATTTCCCCCCCCAAAATGGCTTAACATAAAGATAAACAAAACACGTACTGTACATACTTTACAGAGTTATACTTCAAAGATAGTGACAAATTAGGTTGTTACTATGCAATCGGTATGTTCAAACATTTCTAAGAAATGTACACTAACAGGCAGGACTGAAATATCCAAGATGGCAATGAAAACAATGAGCAGTGATCGTTCTGTGCTTACTTTTTACAGGAAGAGGAAGAGGCTACATTAAGCCACACCCCTGTGGAGTTTTCTTGTAAACAAACAAAAGTTATGTTTACATTCAAGCTTCTCACCAAAGTGCATTGTGTGCATTTTAAATCCAACATTGTTTACATCCCTGATTACTAGTTTTCAGTCTTTGTATTCATTACATTTGCTGGGGCATTGCTGCATATCTTCACGTTACCTCCACCTGTAAATCAGTGGAATAGTGTGAAACAATCAGTATGACCCTTGTTTGTGTGCACGAGATAAACTATAGAAGGACCCACTATTAGAAAAACAGCACTATAGCAAACACAAGAGACAACAATTACTGTAAATAACATTGTGACCATTGAAGTGCTACTATTTATGATTTGTTTTATAGAATCTCACCTTCCTGGGATGAAAGTGATTTTCATTTTCCTAATGACATGTTGTGGATATCTAAATGATTAATGAGTATGATTTAATGATGTGGATTAATCTTAAAGAAAGGTGATAATAATCCAAACAAGAAACCCAAGAAGGAATCTAAGAGTTAAAATTACTGTCACATTAGAATAAGTCTTGATGCTTTAAATTCAGATTAAAAGCTCACAAATGGTTTAAATATTTCTGTCATTTTTAAATCACAGATTTAAATAATAATGATACATGAGAAATGAATTTGATTCAGTCTGATGTGTAACTTGTTTTACATGGCATATAAAATGTTGATCTTTTTCATAGTTCAAGTAATTGCTAGCCCCTTGATTGTATCCTCTGACCATAACAGAGTGCACTGGCTTCTCTTATGTAAATCTGGGTCAAGGCTGAACTAGGTCCTTAATAGCCAAGTTCAATTGTTAACAGAAAGCAGTTGTTTTAGCAGTTGTTTTAGCCATACATGGCTCTTCAGATGGCAATGTCCGTCGGCTGGTTGGTTTGATCACCAACGTTGTGTTAGTCTTATAATTCATCATCCATTATCACAGATATACTATAGGTATCTCCTTTTGTAGAGAATCTCTTAATTCCTACCAAATAGCAAACCTAGAAACTCTCTTTCTTTTCCTTGTTTTCTATTGTATTCGAAAGCAATTTTTCTTTTGTTGTTGTTGCTGTTGTTTACCCTAATGAGATGATGAACTACAAACATAATTTGCACAGTTTGTGCTGTAGTTCTTTAGTATCTTCCTATTGCTCAATATTTGGAGGACTTTTCAGGACCTCCACGTTGGCAGCCACTTTCTCCTCAACTTAAGACATTCTTAAGGTCTTTCTTAACATGTAGGTCCCCAGCCCCTAGCCTTAATTAACCCTTATTAAGTTTAGCTGAACTTCAGTTTTTTTAAAAGTACCAATCAATTCTTGAATCATTACTCTAAATAAATGTGCTGTAACACTAAGTGATACCCTTTCTTGTGTAGTTTGATTTTGATGAGTTTTTTTCATTTGTGTAAAGTTAAGATGCAAATTCCAAAAAACATCACAAAGCATGAAATCAGACATTTACAGATTGCAATGAAGTGTATTTTATTTACTTTTATCTCTTTGCAGGAAGGTGAGTTTCAGTAAAACTTTTTCAGTGTACACAATAAACTATCTAAATTTAATTGGTACAACAGGTGTTTTTGTCATTATTATAAATATGGTTAAAGAGCAAATTGTCCATACTCCTTCCAAGCATGTGTTGTGAAGAGATGGTAGTGTTTTATATGGACTTAGGCCTCAGTCTTTGAGGGTTCCTCAATGTTGGAAGGGAAATGGAAGGTCAATCTCAAGCTTTCCTTCATTAACTTTCATGTAAGCTTGAGCCTCCTCTGATGCTTGCCTCAGGAAACCATGAACACTGTTATTGAACTGTTCCACTACATAAATGAACATGTCCATAATGTACTCAAATGCATTGTTGAGTTGCTCCATATTCAGGGCAGATATCTGGTCAACAACATTCTTTATGACTGTGATACGGTTACGATAGAGGGTATTGATGTTGATGAACACTTCATCTAGATAGTCAAACTTGACAGAGTCAACAAACTCCTGAGATTTCTCAACAAAAGCATTCAGGGTCGCACCCATCTTCACTAGCATTGTGTCAAGATTCTCCATATTTTTCAAAAGGTTCACCAGTTCATCAAAGATTTTCTTGAAAGATGTTTTGACCTCATCCAAGATCTGGCCTCCAGTGATTGCATCACCAACAAAAGAGATTCTCTGAATGGTCATATCTAGCATGGCAGCAATGAGGCTGGTCAGCTTTTTTAGGACCTCAGGGAGAGTGGTCATCTCATCAGACCCAGGCAGTTTGAACTGGGTCTCCCTCAAGACCTTGATGACAGCATCCAGAAAGACCTGTACAGTTTTCTGGTACTGGACAATGATATTCCTGAAGAAGATTGACAGCTGGCTCATTTGAACGTCATAATTGATAGCAGCATCATAGGCATCACGAATGTGGTTAACAACAGAGGTCTTCCACTCCTCCATGTTCCTTGTTATCTGGTACTTGTCAGCAAACATTGTGACTGCAGAGATGAAGGACGGGAGTCTTGTTTTAAGTTCAGAGAGCATTACTTTGGGTGCCTCCATGTTGTAGACAATCTGCAGGTTCATCTTTTCAGCATCCTTAGAAGATGATCTGATGACCAAGATGTCAACATCAACCTCTGGAGCAGACTGTTGAATAGAAGAAAATATTGTTTTAGCTACATTTTTATTTTAATATTTTCATTGTATCAATAAGGCAATGTTAATGATACTCACAGGATAACGACCATAGACTCTTGCACTCATCTGAGATGGGATTCTGCCATTGAATTGAAGACCAAAGAAGCCAGTGGAGGGGGTAGACACTGAGGCACTGATACCATCTCTGCTAGCAGCATAACGAAGGTTCACATCAGTAAAAGTAGGACTGGTGATGTCCACATTCAAGGTGTGGTAAGAGTCACTGGAAGATAAAGAAATAATTTAAAATAAGAATTCACAATTAGTTATTGACCTGATATTTAATAGGAGGAAATATAATTTATAGATATTAAAATAAATGGTCAAGATGAAAATGAGAAGAAACAGTAGATTGAAAATGTACCTGTCATCAGACTGGCGCTTTCTCCTAAAATGTGAAGAAAAGGAGTTAATTACTTTAAATCTTGAATATCAGAGGTTATTATTTAACATATATTCTAAAACAAGCAAACAAACACAGAACGTTACCTCAAGGCTTGGGTAATGACATGGTTGACATCCATGGTCTGGTCAGTGTGTGTCAGGACAACCTTGTTAATCATGTTCAGAGCTGCATTTTCAAAATTTGCAGTAGTAGAAGCTATTGAAAGAAATTAGTTTTGTATAATTTAGTGCTCAATAATGCGTGCAATATGAAACGGATAAATATGTTTAGGGAATTTCATCAACTCACCATCCAAATCATATTCCAAGAGCACAATGACAGAGGTGGAAGAGGACTTTAAGGTGACTGTGAAGACAGGAGCAGTTCCCTCTGCTTCAACTGCCATGCTTGTGGTGTACAGTGGGCTGACAAACTTGACATTGGTAGAGATCTTCTGCTTGGCAGCTGTCACTTCCGTTACAGTTTTCTCAAAAATGGTAAAGTCGCCCAGGCTGCTTGGCTGAGACATATCAATCTCAACATCAGCAGTCAAGGAAGAGGTTGGTGCAAGATCAATGGTAGCTTTGACAACATGCTTCCCATTGGTGTTGAAATTAAAGGTGTTTGCCTCATTGTTGCCATTATACTGCAGCAATGCATACATACGGTTAAGTGAGGCTTCAACAGCAAGATTCTCATTTACATCCATTCCAATGACTTTGGTGGTGCCATGGTTAAGTTTTGCATCAGCAATAACCTTTGAGGTGGAGCGAAGGCCATCATTATTCAGATACAGATTAACCTCATTATCCAGGACTCCCAAAACAAGATAGTCTTCAAGCACTGAGCTGTCCATGTTTGCCCTGGTGAATGACTCCATGGAAACATACTCAAAGGTTCCCTCCAGCTTCAGACTGTGGTCTACCTCTGCCTTTCCAACAGCCTTGATCACAGGAATGTTGATGTCACCCTTCATTTTCAAAGTTGAGACAGCATTTGGCTTGGTTTTGGTTTCTGCAACCAGATTTTGATTTGCCTCCAGATTGAGTATAGGCAGCACAATCTTTGCAACAGTAACCACAGAGATGGCAGTTTCAAAAGTCTGAGTACTTATACTGATGGTGCTGTCATGAGTGCCTTCGATGTGATGATTTTCAAGGGAGAGGGAATTGGCCAACTTGATTCCTCTCTTGGTGGTCAGGCTGGTGGTGCCATCAAGTTTGGCTTTTAGACCTTCAAACACAGAGGCTGTGGTAGCTCCCAGACGGAACACAAGATCATCCTCTGCATACAATCCAGCATTGACATTCAGATTAATGATGGCAGACTTGAAAGATAGCTCTGTGATCAGGTTACCCACAGAGGGAATCTTGATCAGACCCATCATGTCAACAAGGGGGGTAGCCTGGCTTTTCTTGTAAACAATCTTGGCATCCACATCCACAGTCTGCTCAGTGGTGGTCAAAATGTTTTTCAATCCAGTCTGTTCATACAAGTTCAAATCAGTGAGAGCTGGAGTATGGATGCGTACAAAAGGCAGTTCAATCTCAGGAATGCTGATGGGGGATGTCAGGAAGTCAAGATTGGACTCACTTTCCATGTCAACAAAGATGCCAGCCTCATTTTCATTATTGTCAACAGTGAAGTTGTAAAACATTTTGTGCTGATTAAGACGAGCTAGTGCTACGGTGTTCATCTGTTGTCCGTCAGGTTTGAAGATGGCTGAGTAATCATTCTGCAGCTCTATCTTAGCAGTCAAAGCTTCAAAAATGTTGACCTTGGTATTTCCTTTGTTTTGGAATTCAAAGACAAACTCAACAGGATGGGCTACAATGTTGATATTATTGGACAGGACTCCACTGACTGCACCATACAGTTCTGTGTCATGGGTTGCTTTAAGCTCAACCTTCATATCATAAAGGTTGGCATGTCCAGATGCCACAAAAACACTGTTCTTAATGACTGGGGCCTCTGCTACATTGCGGACATTAAACTTGAAGTAGGTAAGGGTGCCCGATTCGACAGTAATTTGCTGTTTCATCTTTAATATCGCAGAGTCTGTATCACCAGAGAAAGTTAGAGTGGAAATTCTGGGAGTAAGAGACATATGAAAGTTGCTCTTGTGGTTGCCATCTTCTGCATTTAACTTGCCATTGCCTGAATTGTCAGCTATTAGAGTGAGGCTGTAGCCATTTTGGCGAGCAACTGTTTTCTGGGTTAGAGTGGCCTCATGTCTGACATTGACAAAGTCCACTACATGAGTATAAGTTGTATCGAGAGAGGCTGACATTCCTTCTTCCACAGCAATAAAGGCTGTATTCATAAACTCAGCCGTGTAAGGTGTAGTGGTAACCTTAATTTTAGTTTTGGCTTGGGCCTGGGCTGATGGGCCATAAAGGGTTACAGATGCCTGATGTTCAACTCCAAGAAAAACATGATTGAATTTAAGAGTCTCTGCAAATACAACACGACTCATTTTTGGGATTGCAACACGAGCAGTGGAATCAAGTTTGTAATTAAGAATGTTAAAACTTGAAGATGTGGCCTGGGAAGTAAGGGATCCAGTGAATGTAGGTGTCATTACAGTCTCGGTGGAGTTCTGTAACTCAGCAGACGTTTTGACGGTATAGATGGGAGTGTGTAATCTAATCTCACCATAGAGTTTACCAAAGCATGGGACCATGATCTCACTCGGAATGGTTGGCAGCTTGATCTCAGGAACCTGAAGAGACTGAACAAGCTTTTCTACAGGAACTTGTGGGATTGTAGGGAATGAGACCTCTGGAAGAGTGATTACTGGGAAGGTTATCTCAGGCATGGAAGGAAGGTAGTTCATAGTCAGGTCCCCAAAAATATCTTCAAAATCAAGCATTTTTAACTCAAAGTTTGTAAAGAAATCAATAAGTTCAATGATTCTCTGTTTGATGTCATCAAAGGAAATTGTGGTGGCTTTCACAGTATGGAAACCCAGGATGGTGAACTCAGGAATGTCCAGCTTTGTTGGGATCTCAACGTGTTCAAGCTCATCCATACTGAACTTCATTGAAGGTACAACAAGATCAGTGAAAGGAATAATGAAAGATGGAGTGTTCAACTCCATTTTCATAAGTTCAGCAATGAGCACATCAATGATTTGCTGAATCTCGCTGGTGATTTTTTGCTCAGGCATCACTATCCTAATCGTCACAACAATTTCAGTGAGCACATCATTGATGATGAATATGACACTCTTGTAGCTTTGGCTCACAAAGTCTAGATAAAAGGTAATCTCATCTTTGAAATCAATATCTGTAATTTCCTGTTTTAAAATTTCAGCAAAAGCCTTAATGTTATCAAAAACAGCCTGGTCAATGATATCCTTTACAGTTCTAATAATTTCTTCAACTTTGATTTCTCTCAGACGTTCCACAAAGCCTCTACCAGAGGATAAGACATAGTTGACAAAATCTCTTGTTGCCTCAAGTTTCTGGGGGATTTCAAGAGTCCTGATCAGCTCATTCACGTAAACTGTGTACTCAGCAATGACTTGATTGGCATAAACCACAAAGTCATTGTAATTCAACGACTTAAGTTTATGCACAATAGTTTCAATATACATATTCAGCTCCTGAATTATATCTTTAACCTCAGTTGATTTCAGGTAGTTAATACCATCATGGAATTTGGTAGGGATGTCTGCGTCTTTTACCATCTTGGCTACAGTACTTATGGTTTCCTTAATTCTGAACTGCTTGATGAGCTCCACAACATTTTCTAAGCAAGCTTGAACCTTTTTGTCAGCCTCAAACTTTACAATCAACTCTCTCATCTTGGCATAGAATGTGTTGATCTTATCTAGGATGTCAAAGTCCTGAATAATTTCCCTAATATAATCTGTGATATCACTGAAGATCTCTGTGGGAATCTGACTCACCACTTCCTCAATGTGAGCTTTAAAGTTGATGGATGAAATGTCTCTCTTCACCTCAGCAGCAAATTTCTGCATGTCAAAGTTCTCAATTATTTGTTTCATTCCACTCATGATTGCCTGTAGATTAGCCATGATTTCATACTTGGCATCAATATCCTGCAGGAATGCGATGCTGCTGCCCTTCAGTTTTTCCAGGTCAATCTGCTGGATCATCTCCTTCATGGTATCAATTACATAGACAACAATAGCCTTGATGTCATAGTCTTCATTAATGGTTTTCAGCTGTTGCTGTATCTTCTGAATGATGGTTTCAGGGAGGGTGCAACTAACAACAATCTCCTTCATCATAGCAGCAAAGTGTTGGACGTAAACAGTGAGATCACCCAGCAGTTTCTCAACATTACCCTTTAGGTTTCTCAAAGAGGATTCCACATCCTCCATGGAGATAACATATTCTTGGGTAAAATCGTTGAAATACTTCTTCAGCTGCATTAGTTTGCTTTCTATATTCAGTTGAGAAACAAAGTCACTTACATGCTGCGGAAGAGCCTCAAGTTTAGCCCTTATCTCCTCATTGTTGATGTAGTCTTGCAAAGCCTCTGCAATATGCACAACAAAAACCTTGATGCTTTCCAAAAAGGCAGGCAGATTTTCAATTAGAGGGAGCTGAATAATGTGGCTATTAGTATTCTTGTCATACTTAAGGAAGCCAGAGATGGTGAATTCCTGGTTCTCTGTTGAGTCTGTGTTGAGGATGTTTGTGAGGACAGTGCCAGAAATCTCAATTCCAGTTCTCTGAGCAGTGTTGTAAACACTCATGTCCTGATTTAAAGCATGCTCATTTACTTTAGACTTCATTCTAAAACTGGTCTTCTGCTCTTGGAGTGACAAAACATTATCCATCTTGTTGTCAAATGTGGTCTCAAGGGAAAAACCATTGTCCAGCTGCTGGGTTACTGATGCTCTGCATTCATGTGAGCTAGCAAAAGCTAGGGGTTGTGCTTTAAGTAGGAACTTGCCATAGAGCTGGGCACTGTGCTTTCCATACATGGTCATGTCTCCATCAGCATTGAAAATGGCATCAAGGTTGAAGTCAAAAGGCACAATACTGCAACGGATGGTGTGGTCAAAGCGCATTGGGAGTGAGTTAAAGCGGGCATCATTGCTGATCCTGGCAGCGAGACCGACAACTTCAACTTCAGTGTTGTGGCTCATGTGAGTTCTAAACAGTTTTCCAGTGGTGCTGCACTTTGCGTTAGCAGTCATATCAGCATAATTTACCTGATAGGTGTGCTTGATCTCTTCCTCACCATAGATGGCTTTCATGCTTCCTGTCAGGTCCATCTTGTAAAGCTCTGCCTGCAGCTGAGCGTCATTAATGAAGTTGGCCGCCAGAATTTTCAGATTGTTATTAACATTTGCAGAAGCAGTGAAGGGTTTTAGGTAGACGGCGATATCATGAGTGTAAGAGGCAAACTCACTTGCGGTGGCTTCAGCCTTTGAGATGAAGTCAAGGCTAGAGATAGTAATGGTCAGAGTGTTGGTATTATCAACCTTGAGTTCATGCATTGCAGCCTTGTTGGTAATAGATAAAGTAGCCTTTGAAGCATCAAACTTAGCATTGAAGGTATTTTCCAGGGACAGGGGGCTCTGGAGGGTGGTTGTTCCACTTGTGGTCAAACCATCTTTGTTCATTCTCAGAATAGCCTTGTGAATAGCCTCATTCTCAAGAAGTTTAACAGTGGCATCACTGTTTACAGCCAGACCATTGACATCAAAAGAGGCAGTCAGCAGAGAGTAAACACGGTTTTCAGAGTAGTCTGCATTTGTCTCCATTCTCATGGCGATTTCACCGGCACCAGCAGAGGCTTCAGCCTGGTTGCGGATCTTCATACCAAGAGCAAGAGCATTTGCATCACATTTCAGCGACAGCTTTCTGTCTTTGAAGGAAAGCTCAGCAACATGGGTCAAGATGTCTTCAAAGGCATTGGTGTTAGAGACAATTGAAAATTCACCATCGAAAAGGGTTGCTGCTATTGTGTTCTGGGCCTTAACAATGGTGGAGCCAAACTGAACAGTAGAATCAATCTTTGCCTCTGGCTTGAATGGGAAGATGGTGAATGACTGGGTCGAAATGGTCTTGCCATACATGGGTCCAGCCTTGAATATTCCTTCAATTTTGCTATCAGCAAAGATTTCTTCAGTGTTGACTTCAGCAATACCAATGTGTTCTAGTGAAAAATTGAGACCAAATGGGCTTGTGGCTTCAATCTTGCTGTTTGATCTCAAATTGATTTTTTCTGTGATGGTCACATCCTCAGTAATACTAATACTGGCTTCAATTAATTTATGGGCCAAAGAGCTTTTCAAGTGCGCCTTGATGGAATCAGTGGTGGCCAACATTCCAGAGCCTAAATAAAACACAAAAGAAGAAAACATAATTGATAATTGCAGTGTGATTTCTTTTTGACAAAATATTGAGAATTGTTTGCTCATATCCCATATACTAACATAAATATAGTGGAAGTCAAATTAACTGAAAACTGTTCTACAAAGAGTGAACAATTCATCATTTTAACTTTGAGATAAACATAAAAATGTAACTTTCTAAATTAGTAAATTATATTTACTCTAAAAAATACCTTCAATGTTTATTGAGAGGATCTCAAGTGGGGAGGTTCCTTTCACATCAAACTTAGCTGAGTAGCTTGGTGTCTCCACAACATCTTTGCCAGCAGCCACTGAGGCATCCATGTTGTATAGGTTGCTCCTAATCAGAGTTAAAACCTCAGCTTTGCCAAAAAGGGGAATAGAAAGAGTAATACTTTCAGGGACAACAAGCTCTGGGATTGGAATCTCCATGGATACGATCTCTAGTCCAAATTGGGGCACAGACATGTGAGGTGTGGTCAAAGCAGGTGGAAAGTTAAGCTCCTCTGTCGACTTTCCTCCTAGAGGGAGCGGGATAGCAATGGTGAGGCGCTCATTGTTGAAGTAGTAGACAGCCTTTGCCTCACTGTTGAAATGACAGAATTAAAATGAATAAATGTTGAGGAAAAAACATTCAGATTATTTAAACATTCATCATGCAGTTGTTCACACTTACGTATTCAAGAACAGTGTCTCTGGCAGGGAAATCTCAGGCATATCAGGTACTCTGAAGTTCTGAATGTAAGGGATATCAGCACCATACTTGTCCATGTAGTTGTTTGCTGCCTAAGAAAAAAAGACAATCTGTGTTTTAATTATCTTTACATTGTTACCAAAATAAATCTGAATAATTGTTTAATCCAATATTCATACCTCCACAAACTTCTTGAAGATGTGACGGACCTTCATGTCAGTCTGCCCCACCTGCATGTCAAGAAGTTGGTTGCCATATTTCTCAATCGTGTCCGCATTTGGAAAGCTGGTGCTCTTAGTGTTCATGTCAGACTTGAACTCAACCTCAACCTTTTTGGCATCTGCAATCATAGAGAAACAATTTTATCCTGAGACATGAGGAAATATTCTTCTAAAACCCAGGATAGAGTTAAGCTAGGAGTAAACTTGCTCCAATTTGCATTTTCTCTAAAGAAATACAGCAGGTTTGCTGAAATACTTGATACTTGATGACTGCAGTATGTGTTGGATGGTTAGCAGAAAGTATGAAAGTCTTCATTCCATCTCATTAATTGTCCCCTCAAACTGAGTTACCTTTAAATAAAACAGTGTCATGTGATCGGTTGTTGGCCCAATATTTTGTGTACCAAATTTTAACCACAATTCTGAGAATGTTTGATGTAGCTAGCTTTAGGGTGTGACCCATGTTTATATGCACCTATGCACCTGTGCATATAAACACATCTTGAACTACTACTTGATCAACTATTGAATTAATGGTTATGTAATATTCTGGAAATAAAGTATAACTGGAAAATTACATTACCATATTTCATTGCGATTGTCTGCTCAGAAGTGCCGTCCATGACCTTAATTTCACTCTTAAGCTCCAATTCCAATTCTTCATCACGTTTCATGTTAGCTGTAACAGTGGCATCAGCATTGATTGAGGGGACAAGAAGTTGGACTTGCAGCATACCTTCCTTCATGGCCTTCAGACTAAAAAATGTAAGTGAGTTAGTGTATTCTCAATGATGAGGGTGACATTAATCATGAGGATTTATGGTTGATTTCTTACTTGGCACGGCCAACCAGGGAGAGCTGAGGGATGTTCTTGTTTATAAAGTCAAGAGAGATGGAGTGAGTTCCTTTGCCCTTGGTGTTTCCAACACCCAGCCGGAGTCCAGCCTCCACATCATAGTCAGGGACCTGGATGTCGGCTGTGATGACATTCTTCTTTCTGTTATATTTTATGATTGCTCTGGCTTCAGTGGGATCTGCACCTGTTATTGGCCAACCAATAAAGGAATGTTACCCTACTCCACTAAACTGAAGTCGTTTTCCAGATTGAGGTGGTGATAGATTAACAAAGTTTTCAATATTGTACATTACCTTCAGCCCTCAGAATAAACTTCACAGAGTCAACCTTCTGTCGGCCCTCTTCTCCCTCTCTGAGGAGTTCATAGGCAACAGTGGCTGTGTATTCAGTCACTTCACCAGTAGGGTGGAGCTCCACAGCAAATCTAATTAGATAATTCAGTTAATGAGTCAATTTTTGTAGCTAATTTATTTTAAAAACATATTTGCTTGTTTGTTTAGAAAGTATTGCTTACTTGCTGTCTCCAGTGAAGGGGAAGTAGGGGGCTGTCTCCTGAGAGAAAGCATCAGTGTATTGCAGAGCAGTGCAATATTTCATTCCAGCGAAGAAGGGAGTGCACTCACTAACATCAACCTTGTCCATCACCATAGGGGGAATGGTCTTCACCTCTGATCCAGTCACTCCCACCAGGGTGTTTCTAAATTTTCAATGTAAAAATGATTAAATGTAACTTTAGCTGTTTTAATTTAAATGTAGAAAAGTTGAAATTGAACTATTATTTTAGATCATGATTACACAGAACCTATACAGGTTTCCCTTTATACAGTACCAGTCAAAGGTTTGGTACTGTAGGTCAGCTCGATTGACAGCTGATTACAACCAAAGGTGTAAAGCAGCTTCTGGCTGTTTCTTTCTTCATTACTACCTTACGATGGTGTTACCTGTGTCCTGCATTTAAGGTGGAGAAGACTGCATGATATCTGAAAGTTCTACTTAGACTTACGTCATTTTGATGAGCTTTGTTGGACTCATTGGAGCTGGGATGGTCAGCTTGACATTGTCGCGTTCCATGGAGATCTTGGCACTGAGCCCACTTTCGTGGAAAATGTTGGTGTGCATCTCTAGTCCAGAGTTGACATATTCAGGGATGTGGGAGCCAACCTGAGTTACAAACTCAATGCCAGCCGAGGGCATGAAGGTAACTTCACTCTGTGGAAACAGACATAGGTGACTGGACTTGTAGTGTTGATTATGTGTTATAAGGTTAGGGTTAGGGTTACCAGACAGTTAGTTAATTGTAAGACACATTTTGAAAATAATTTTAAAGATAATTACCATGTCAGGAGAAATCTTAAGTCCACCCTTGATGCCAGGGGTGAAAGTACCAGACAGTGCAATCTTCAGAGGCACACCAGTGACAGTAGGCAGGGAGAATTCATTATCCATGAAGATGTAGTGGGCAAAGATTGTGTTGTCAGCCTTGGTCATCAGTGACTTCATTAGCTGTGGCAAATGAAAATTCACATTTAAAGGACATTTAAATCATAAACAACAAATTTCTAAAGCAATGGATTATGTCATTGTCAGTTTATCTTTTAAAAAGATACCTAATAACTTCCTTACATCAGTTGGGAACATCTTGATCATGCTGTCAATCCTCATGGCAGCAGAATATGCCATTGCATCCATTTCGTTGGTCTTCAGATATCCCAGCTCATTTCCCAAAAGCCTTAGGTAAACCATTGCCTCAGGAGACTGCGTCGTCTTCAGTTCTCTTACGAGTTTGTTGAAATTGCGTCCGATGTCCCTCATCAGGTTCTGGGAGGCCTGAACATAGATGTACACCCTCTATTACAAGATGTTACCCTTACAGAAAATTGATCATCATATATACATAATTTTTTAGACTGATTAATGGGTACAAAAAAGACTGGTCTGAGTACCTGTCTCTTCATCCTGTCCTTTTTCAGAGCAGGCACCATGTTCTGGATGATCTCATTGACTCTGAGTGGCATATTGTCAGAGACAAAGTACATTGTCTTCAGGGCTGTGTCAGGGAAGAATCCATTTTTTCCAAACAGAGCATCAACAGTTGGCTCAAATCCTTCGCCCTCCATACCAATCTGTAAAGGTGACAATGTTTCCAGTCACAACTTAGCTTACTGAAAAATAGTCTGAAAGCACAGTTTACATTATATCAGCTCAAAATGTTTACCTCCATCATGTCAATGTCATAGCCAAATGCCTTTAGAGTCATTTCAAGCATGACCTCCTTTGGCAGGTAGCTGGTACCCTCAAAGATCATGTTGCCCTCCACAGATCCGATCTTGTAGTTGCGAGAAAACTTGGTGGGGTCCATGGTGGGCCCGATCTCATTACCCTGCAGAGCATCACGGATCTTCTGTCTTAGTCTATAGAAAATAAAAAATAATGTTAACAGTTAATGATGGTGACAACATGGGTAAACCTTCTCACCATGTAGTAAAACAACAAATGAAAAAATGTATATAAAAAGTTTTGACACATTTTCCCATTCACTTGAATGGGAAAGTGTGTCCAAACCTTTGACTGGCACTGTATAACTGCTTTTCACTTACTCTTGGGTCTCTGGCTCGGTTGTGGACAGAATGTTGTTAATGTGGGACATAACAAAGCTCTTGACTTGCTTGTCCTGCTCATTGGGAATGGAATCAGCCAGCTGGGCCAGTTCAGTGGGCTGGGGGTCCTTCATAATTACCAGATATGCTGCAATACGCTTTTGCATGGGGCTGGCACTGTCCAAAAGCACCTGCATGAGAACCTCTCTGCCCTGTGACCAAACAAGATCAATATGAGCATACCATAAAAATAATCATTCAGATAATCTGTGAAACTCATTACACAATTTGACTTGCCTCTTCAGGGACAGGAGTCAGCCTGAACACTTGAATGGCAGCCTGCTGCACAGCCAGGGAAGCTGCAGGTTGGTTCACACACTTGATCACAGCGGCTCTGAGTGCAGGACTAGCAGGTACCACAGCTGGAGCCATATTTCCGATAACCTACAATTGAAGGACACATGAATACTCTGCATATTGTTGTTGGCAGTCATTTAAATTTTGATCTAAAGGGAAGGTTACCCACTCTTAATGTCATGAAAGTGTTGTCGTTGTCACCAGCACAGTCACCCAACTTGGCAGCCATGAACTCAGCAACGGAGTGAATCTCAGGGATCAGTTTTCCTTCAGCTTTGTACCACCTGTTGAAGAACAAAGATATTTAGATATTTAAAGCTTTAAAGCTTTTGTATCTTATGTTATCCAAATAGGGATTACTTTTGCTGAAATGTTTTCAGATATTTAACCTGGAATAAAGTGTGGTTAACTTCACTTACCTCTTTACAACATTGCTCAGGGCATACATGATGAGCTTGCTGGGCTTGTATTTAGCCATCTCAAGCATGTCATTGATCAGGAGGGCAGAAGGATTGGACATGAGTCCCAAAGCAAAAACGCCGGCATCAACCTCGATTGAAGAGCTGTCAAAAGTCCTGAGGATCTGCATGATGACACTGCTGCACTCAGGGGTTCCACACTGGGCCAGAACCTGGTAGGTCAGTACACGGGATACTGCCAGAGACTCAGGAATGGCAGAACTCAGGGTCTCAGTCTTCATTCCACGGACCATGGTGACAAGGTTGTGGAAGAGGTGGGCCCTCCTCTCACCCTCGGTCTCGGGCAGAGTGGACAGTTCTCTCAGGAGGTTCAGAACTGCATCCTTATCCTGGACAACACTTTTGTCCTCATCAACCTCCATGTGAAGACCCTTAACAATGTCACCTATGATACATAAACCAAGTGGTTATAATGAGTTAGTGTTACATTTAGTGACAGTTTTTAAACCATCAGCTATAAATAAAAACAATACAAATTCAACACAGGGCTTACTGTGGTCAAATACTCTTTCATTGTGAGAAGAAACCTGAACCAAAGTCAGTTCTTGCTTTCCAACATTGGTAACTCCATATTCTCCCCTGTAGAAAGAAAACACATGGTTAAAAATAGTGTAACTCTCTTGCACAAGACATTTCAGTATGCACACTTACATAACGGAGCATTTTATCGAGCCTTGTAAAAAGTTTGACTTACTTGTGAGAGAAGGGAATGAGGATGTGGTTCTCAGTGCAGGACCCAGAGGTCATGTGTTTCTTCTCATTGTCAAACTTGTAGTTGCAGGTCTGTGAGCTTCTGATCAGCTGGGAAAGAGGATAGTGCTGAAAAAAGACAAGGAATCATATGAATATAGTTTAAATAAATGAGTTAAAAGGTTTGCACTGCAGTTCTTATATACCAGTTGTCAATCATATTTAAATTTTAGTTTCCATAAAGATTAAGTTTCTTTAGGTGGTTCCTTATTTTGTGTTTGTTGTTATTACATCAACATCAGGAATATTTTGATTTGATAACTATGCAAGACTGGATGTATAGGACAGCTAGTGTAAAAGCTGTCATCAGGTAAGTATTTTTTAATCAACTCCTGAAGATTTGTCTGAAATGTTCATGTTACTACCACAGACAATGACAATGAGGATATCTTACCATGCCAGAGATAAGTGCCAGGGGGCTGGTGTGATCTCTCATTGGGACAAATTTGTCACATCTGGATAGATCCCTGTTGAGGCTGATGTCAGTTGCAATGTCCTCTCTAGCATTGACAGTGTAATGGGTCTTGCACTTGCCGTGGATAGTGGGCTGAAATAGATGATTGGGAAAAAAAGTATAATTGATATAAAATTTCTAATGTACTACTTCTAACTGTAAATATCAGCATATTTGTTTTGAAGGTGGTACTAAAATATGCAGGCTTTTCATTTTCTTGGTCAATCAGTGTACCATGTTCTTATTCTTGTCTTCTTCCAGCAGAGGAACAACCAGGGCAGAGATGATACCCCTCTTGATGTTCAGGATTGTTATTGTCTCACCATCCTCAGGGTACAGTTTCACATCATACACACCCTCAACCACAACCTTCAGAGGATATCTAAAAGAAAATGTATGAGATTTAAATTTAATTGTCAGTGCAAAATCAAAAAAATATCAGATGGCTAATAAAAGTTTCAAAGATATTACTCTTTGACATGAGGAATTTTTATCGATTAACATACTTCTCCATTTCAGCAGCAAAGGCATCAGAGCTGGGTGCAGGACCGAACACAGGGTTGCCTTCTGCGTCCATGTCGACCACTTCACTCAGTCTACAGCCAGTGGTACGGACAATGAAACTACAAGTCTGAGGTACTTCAATTTCTACCTGTAAGAGAAGGTAAATGTAAACATGTTTTATCTAACTCTCTGAAAAAGATGGAAAAATCAGGTCACTAAAGGTGATTGTAAAAGATCTTTCTCGTACCGTGCAAGAGGCCTTTGGTCCGTTCTTGAGCTGTGAGGCGCCGTTGATGGCATTCAAAGATTCAGCTTCATATTGGTATTCATACTTGTGAAGAGTCTTATACCTTTTGGCCACTAGAAAAGAAAATCAGTGTTAAGAAGAGATTTTGTATGTAAAAGCAATTCTTTTACTCCCATAAAATTATTGTAAATGTGCAGACTGGATGTCAACACAGTAGTCTGGTGTAACTTACGCAGGCAGTTTGGCTGATCTTCATCTTGGGCAACTGTTAAGAAAAAAGTCAGACAAGTCTTATGCAACTGATTGACTGTTAAATAAAATAAAATAAGCATGACTACACAAATCCATAGTTCCTAGGTCATAATTATTATTGTGGGGTTGAGGTGGGTAACATTTTTTAAAAAACTTTGTAAAAATAATGCAATACAGTTTAGGGAATGTTTAATTAATTAATTTGCAGTAAATCAGCGGGCAAGCATAAAATTATAATAATGGATATAACATAATAATGTTCAAAAGGGAGGTTTTCTAATAACTACTCACAAGCCAAGGCAGATGTACTGAGGAGCAGCAAAAGGCAGAGCTTTGAGTCCCCCATGATGGGTTCGTTTAAGCTCTTTCCCTTGGAGTCGGTGAGTACTGAGACGAGACTGATTTCTCAATTTTAGCTTGAAACTTTTATACCCTCAGCTGGGCTCTGTCAGAGGAATGGGAGGCACAGACAGTGCTTTGAACGCTCAAAGTCCACCCCACACTCCTGTGTGGAGGGACAAAGGCAAAAGGTTTAAAATGATACTCATGGCTCAAAGCGCAGACTTACAAAACTGATCAATTGTATTAAATATATTTTTTTAAATGCCTTAAAATCTGGGTAAAATATTTCACAGTTCACTGGACACAAAGTGAGAACTAATGGGGTATTATAAGGACTAAATGTAGATCCCATAGTTTTAAAGGGCCATAATTAAACAATTTAATATTCTTGAACTTGCAAAGTCAGTCAATGAAGCTAACTCTGTAACAGCTATGTGCATTAGGTCGCTGATAGACAGTCATTAGTGAACACAGAGTGATCAAGATGTGCTCCAAACACAAAGTCCCCCTAGATGAAAAGATTATAAACTTATCAGCTGCTTTATCCGTTGATGATATTGACAAAAAACACAAACAACACCTTAAAGCAGCATTTCCTTGGTTATGTAAATGTTTGATTAGTCGTTTAGTGTTGATATGGTCATTTATTTGGATTTACATGGACAGTACACAATAATAAGCATTTCTGAGTTACTCAAAATGCATCTGCAGTTACAGTTGTGGTCAGTTTTGCATCCATTTAATTATCTTATTTAGTACATTTATTAAATACAATATTTCACACTTACATCCATCTAATTATCATAAAGTACATTTATACACAATACAACACACATTAGGATTATACTCAATGTCTTAAATGGGAATGTGGCTAATCTTTACAGTTAAAATCATCTTAGTTATTGTACTTACAGTATAGTACCTTGTAAAAGAGTTAAATTCTTGTTGTTCTGCTTCCACTGCCGCAAGCCAAAATGAAAACAGCAAAAACATTTGCTAAACTTCTATATGGGTTAGATGATGACCTTTGATCTGCAAAGATTCAAAGGTTCAGACTAGGTTCGATTTTCTGTTTAAATTGGGACTGCAGTCCAGTTTGTAGCAGGTACAGCACATGCAATAAATAAATAAACAGCGATAACCTTGAAAGTCTCTTCTTTTATAGTTTCAATCTTTTTCTTTATACTGTATAAGTATTTTTCAGTACTATGCAAAGTTTGAGGAAATTTGCAGTTGTTAAAAAATATTTGTTTTGTTTGTTCTTTTGTTCATCAATCACATAACAACACCTGAACATTGTGTAATGGCCTGTTGCAATACATCCCCCTCAGCACCTTTTAAAAGTTTTTCAGATACTGACAGTGTTTGCTCTGACAGACATGTACACAGGTAGAGTCCAAAGGGGGCTTGAGCCTCTTAACAGTTTGTGTTTCATTCACATGTTAGACATTTAGTTGACACTGATATCCATGCTTTTATACAGTCTGAGGTTTATCTTACCAAGCCTCATTGCAGCGGAGCAATGCATCTCTGTTCTCTCAATGATCTCAAAGGATCTAAAAGGAGATGATACTTTAAGGGAACACGTCTAAAAATAGTTGCTTTGAATCATACACTACAAGCTGTAGAAAAAAAGAGCGGTTGTTTGAAAGATTTTATTCAACAGGCAGTTTCCCCCAAGAAATCAAAATGACCAAAGATATCAAATCTATGTGTGCTGTGCAGACTACAGCGGTATAGACGCAAGTCATTTTAGTAATGTTCAAAGTGAACCATTTATACAGTATTGTGTTTGTTTCTAAATACAGGTTACTGTGTTAGAGTCAATACAAGTGACTTCTGTCTTCCTTTAGTTTAAATTTAAATAAAGTCATTTTAACCTGATGTCCTAATAAGGGATCATTTGCCACATGTAATGTTTGCTTTTATGGTAGCCTAAGGGAACTAAAACACAAGTGAGCACATCAGACAAAGAAAACAACATATTCTGTTACCACTTATGTATTTGCAGCAAACTATTTTTCCCTTTGTGTTTTTATCTGTATTATTTTTTTGTTATTGTGGCTGCAGCTAATCTGCTTTGTGTTTTTTTTTATAGCCACTCTGAAAACAATGAAGAAGAATGAGAAGTCAGAGAAGGAGAAGGCCACAGTGAGGTGATGAAATCAATTTTGGTCTTGTTATTTTCAATCAAAAGAAATGAAAGAATGGCACATAATCCTGCTGCTGTTGTCCACCTGATGAGGCCTGTGAGAGCGATTATAAACTCTGTGACCCACATCACAGGAGACATCTGCAGTCCCCCAGCAGGGCAGCTGTAGGCACTCTTGCCTAATCAAGGTCAACGGTTTTTATCTCCTTAGACCACTGATTCTATATTTTGTAAGTACTGTTCAACTTTATTACTTGTTTATTTCCCATTGTTAGAAGTATAGTCTGAAAAGTACATATAGCCCCCTGACGATGCATGATTAAGTTGCATGATAATATTACCACATGACAATTTGAAAGCGGTACAGCAGTGCAGATGTTATTGACTGTATGCTTTGCTCTGTGTAATCACTGGTTATCTGTAGACTTCTTTTTCAAATGTGCCAACCTTTCAAATATGGGTAGATGTGCTGAGTAGTTTGCCAAGTCGGCAAACATCAGCTTTGACTGATAGTACTTCAATCAGGATCGTCAAAATGATTCAACAACACAATAACTTCACAAGATGTGAGGTAATTCTGGGGATGATTTATTAAACAACCAGGCATTTAATATCTTCAGAAAAAGCAATTTAACTTTAAAAGAAACATTTGATTTTGGTGGAATAATTGTCGGACTGCTGTAATCTGGTAGACTGATAGTTATGGTGGTGCGTCTTAGAGAAGACAAGCCAGTGCGAGAGGGACAGGGGTCTCTTGGGGGCTTACACAGTGGAGAGCAGGCCCTACGAGGCATTAGGATCCCTAGGGCAACCGACTCCTTCTGCTGCCATTCGAAATTGTGGGTTTGGTGGGAGGGGCTTAGAGGAGTGATATGAGGAAGCAGAGAGAGAGGCAGAAGGATTTGCATAGGTTTTGCATACTGCAGCTTTAATGTGCAGTTCTATATTGTTTTACCCATATATATTGATAGATAAATACCTAAATATAGAGTGTATCTTTTTTTGCACAAAAAATGCATTAACCTGCAAAACTCTTCATTGCATAATACACTTTGCAATACAGTTTACTGACCTACCAGTCAATCTGCTTGAGCAAACATTGGCCGAAATACCAGACACAATGAAGTCATGTACAGGGTTTTGCTGTATCATAAACCATGTTTCCTTGAAATCACATCGTTCTTCAGTTTTATCTGGAACTGACAGATATCGCCTTAGACCAAATCTGATAAAAACGCCTCTGATAGAACCATTACATGAAGACAGATCAAAGTTCACCACATACTGTACAGCATAGAGAGTAGATTTATGTATGCATGTGCACATACATGCATGAAAGATTCACATGTGCAGGAATCCTTAAATGTCTGCATTATTACACACAAATTATCTTAACCACCTTCTTAGTTGAAAGTCCCTTTGCTATCGCCTCTATTAAGTCCTTGCAAGATTACTTCAGGACACAGACACAGTACACTATACTGTACCTGTACAGTCAATCATATGCACTGCACAAGTGGCCTCCTTCCAAGAGATGTATGCGCACATACATTTAGAGCCAGCCAGCCAGGCAGACAGACAGACAGACAGACAGACAGACAGACACACATTGTGAATGGACTTTGATTGGCAGAATTGTGTTGGAATTAACCTTTGTTCTAACTCTGAAGTAGAACTCACTCACTGTATGCTGTATGCTCATAACTATAACTATGTAGGTTTGAAAACACAAAGGCATTTCAGTCGTCAGTCATACAGTCACCAGGCATATGTATGACTGTATAATAAGTCATACAGCCATTCACTTATAATATACATCTAGAAACCTCTGTGAAAATCTACGCAGCACTGCCACTATCAACGCTACACAATAAAAAGTGAAGTAGTGCAAATATGCACATGTTGCTTATCAGTGTATCAGCATGACCATATGACACATATGTCATATGAACATGTGTGTGATATGGACATGTGTGTCTCCAGCCTGATCATGTCTCCAGTCTGATCATGTCCTTTCGATTGCAGCAAAAAACTTAACATGTCTATAAGTTTAATGCCAATTGTTGCTGTAATTGTCATACACAATAACGTTAATGTTACAATAATGTTACAAAGATGACTGACAGGATCTATCACTTTAATACTGAAGTGTACAATACACAGAAGGGACTGAATCTGTGGGAAGTCTGCCGGAGGCCAAGAAACGGAAAAACTGCATTGTTTCTTTACCAAAACTCAGCTGACATGGTTAAATGATCTAAAAGAGTTATTCAACTAATAAATAAAAACCTGTGCTTTGCAACAGGAAGGCACAGAATTAAATTAGATATCTTATAGCATCGTAACTGCAATACTGGAGTAGGTAGGTCTCCAGTGTTGTGGTGCCATCTGGAATTAGCTCAACAGGTGAACAAAACAAAGGGTGGAAAAATGGTTTATTGTTAACGCCTTATGGTTTCTTGGTTTTATGTACCCTGGAATCCATGAAAAGTAGTAACGATACTTTATGAAATATTCTGTAGAGATAAAGTGAATTGAAAAAGCACATGCCACACATTGAAAAATGTTTAAAGGGCATGCTATTGTACCTCAATCAATTTAAACCTTGATTTCAGTGCCATGTGTTCACTTAATATTGACAGAGGACTATAGAGGGGGCATTGCCCCTCACTCTGTTTAATGTAAAGACAGACCGATCAATATTTGAGGAGTGTGTGCTGCTTTTACAGCTGCAGTGACTGCTTGTGACTAATCGTGCAAAAGATTAAACGTACATATGTGCCACGGAAGGAAGGACAGAGGGTCAGTGAGTTTTTATAAAGAAACTGAACACTATTTTGCAATATATACAGACTTCAACTTCAGTTTATCTAATCCTTTCACATCAGGACAGTATGAACCTACTGGATCACCCATTATAACACAGTAAGATGCTGTGTAGTCAAGTAACCAGATAATAATCTATGAAGTAAGAATTGTTTCTAAAAATATTGTAATTTTCTTGGGGAAATATGCTGTGCAGATAAACCTGCTAAACAACCGAAAAGTAAGATAAACTCTGACTGAAGGACAAAGTCATTTCTTGTCCCATGGTGATCAAAATGTGTTTCCACGTGCTAATAAAATCTTGGATTAAAAATTGAATTCCTGTAATCATCAAAGAGGTACATTTCACAATATTTTCTATGCCATTGGAACAAAATCAACAGCAAAATGTGACCTGTTCTGAGTTTGTTTGATGTTTATGTCATGGTAACATAAAAACTTTGTTGAACCATTTTATGTATTCTTGTTGGCAAAAAGATTCATGTAGTTTTTATAAATAACCAAATACAATACCTCTAGATTGAGAGCAAAAGAGGAAACATTTCAAATACATCATGACACCTGTGTTTGTGTATGTGTGTATGGGATTATATACATGTTCATGTGTTTGTGTATACATGAACATTACCATTTCAAGCAGAGGGGAGAAATAACACAACATGGCACCACTACATCCAAATACAGAATACTCTTTAGTTATTGGATAGAAGGGGACTGTGCCCATAAACACCCCTAGCACAAATAACTAGACTGATCCCATAAAGCCCACCCATCACCTGAGATCAAGCTTTAGGACAGCAACACTACAATACCAGCAGAGTGGAGGGCTCTAGTGGATCATTATGTTTCTGCAGACACACAACACAGAAATTGTCCCTCTCCAGACAGTATCCCTACATAACTACAGTGTCTTGTGCTCAGTCACAGCAGCACCCATAATATCCTGTTATAGTGTCCATGAGCAAGATTTAATATATTTAATGCTTGCTCACTTGAGTTAAACTTCTGTCCCGAATTAGAGCATCAATTTGGCGCTTACACTGTAAAATGTAACAGCAGATTCAGCTAAATGTAAATTTTGTGACATATGATGATATTTGATTTAACATATGTATAGCTTAATTTAATTAGTCCACTATACATTGTTACATAGCTTTCTTGATGAGCTTTTGCTTCAGGAAAAGACTAAATTCACAGTACAACAGTGCCTCTGATGGAGGTAAAATGTAACTGTCTAGAAGAACAAAGAAGATCTTAACTCAAGGTTAGTTAGTTACTTAGTTTACAGCAACATCTCACAATCTTCATCAGCAGATACAGAATATTCAGTTGCCATGAAGATGGCTTTGTGTCAATACGTAATGTTTTCAGAAATAACCATTTTCATTACTACAATGATTCATATTTGACAATAACAACATGTTATGCCAGTGAGTGTTATAATGATTAGCAGTCAACATTTAGATTTCAACAGCATCTCACAGTCTGGACAAAAACTTCAGAAAAAAACTATTAAGTGCATGGAGTGTGAATCAAGTTTAACCAATGTTTTGCGTGTGAACAACGTACATATACAGGTTTTTCATCTGCAAAACTACCCCTCAAAAATGTACTAAAGCAATGTTTTAAGCGCACCACACCAGTGTTTCTCATCTGTATTACTAAAGCAACGACAGGCTTGTGACAGCATTAAGTTGCAAATTGGCAATAACAACAAAAGAAACCTCAGACTACTTTATCACTGCTTTGAACCCCTCACGGTAGTCTGTATTGTACTGTGCTTATAGAAACAGGTGTCGGGCTTCAGGAAGACACACACACACACACACACACAGTTAATTATTTATCCACTCACTGAAATGCTGACATACACACCACCCTTCCTGCAGTGTCTCTTTATACACAATAGAGGTTAATGTCATGGCCACTGATGTACATTTTCAGAGAGGCTAAGGGAGAAGTCATACTGGGAAAAGATGAAATTAGGTTATAACTTTATTATGTAATACCACTGGTTTCTAGTGCAGCTTGTACTACAACGTTAGACGGACTTATGACAATATAAATGCCACCAAATCATTTATCTGAGTACATAATGATGCTGGTGTTATTAAAAAAAACTGTCCTCCAAGGAGGTATTATGTCAACACTTTCTGTATATTTCTCTGGGGTGTTACATCTTATTACTGTAACAGAAGTATAACAATAAAAGTATTGCCTATATGATGTCATATTACTGACTGATACTGTAGTTTATTCTGGAGTTGCTTATCTAAGTTTAATTATTGAATTATTGCTTTTTTAATTGAATTCTGAATGATAATATAAATGTTTGGTGCAGTTGCTGAATGCGTCTCCAAGTATCAAGATTTTCCCTCAAATGTGAACCGTTTATTTTAGATATTGTGCTAATAATAGTCTCCGGTGATAATTTTCCACAGGACGCTTCTATGACCGTTTCTACGATGGAAGCAGCGAGTGTGGACGGATCCATTCGGTGTGTGTGTGTGGGGGATTTGAACTTCAAGTTGGCAAATAATTCTAAAATACCTTTAAAATAATGGCCACATTTACTTTTGACACATATTCTCTTTCGTTTTCACTATAAACTGCTGTCTTACTTCCCCAGCAGCCAGACGAAGTATGTTTAATCGCCCTTAAAGAGAAAATGAAACCCTTTAGTAGTTACTTGGGCAAGTCGGAAGAAAACCGAGCTCTGTGCCACATCTTCCACTAAATGATGAAGCCGCTGCACCGAGAACTGGAGGCAGGGCTGACTAAATAAGAACCTAGCTTAAAAAACAACAGCATTTAGCCTATTCCGGGCAAACTTCACATCTTTTTTTTCTTCTCTGAAAGTGTCCATCTTGAATTAAACTCGTGTTGGATTATTATTATTTTATTTTATTTTTTACAGAGTTTTATCAACAAGAGGAGGTGTTAGGTTAGACTACTGTAAGTTAACGGGTAAATTAGGCTGTCGGTGACGTCATAAAGTGAGAAAGTGGGACTTTTTTTAAACCGGAAGGCTCGTGAACAACCGTTACACCTAAAAGAGGTAAGTTTGCGCCACTCGTGAAAACAAAAATGCTCGGGGTGGTTAAAGCTACTGTAACGTCCAGTCTGCTCCAGTGGTTAGTCCACCCTGGACTGCTTTGGCAATTTCCCCAAGACAGAAGAGGCTGTTACAAGGACTACACCCATACAAGACCAGCCCAGCTAAATCTCACCTAATTTACACTTCACAATATGTTTAAACTTAGTTTTAAAGTATTACCCAGCCTTTGGACAGACTTAAAAATACACCTTTAAACCTCCTGAGTAAATGTCACTGATGATGTAACTATTTGGTTGAAGACAAAGTAGATCTGGGCATTGTGGTAGAAATCATAATCACAATATGTATGATGAAAATGCAAATCAAATACATTAATACAACTTTTAAAATCTGTGCTCCACTGTTGGAGCAAACCTCTATATGTGTAAAACAAATACTTCAATAACTCATTAATACGTGTGCGCGCTGTGATAGTTTTGTTGGGGATGAATTTGTCTTGTTATGTAATTTGTTGTCAGATCTATCTCGCAAAAGAGATCTTAAATGATATATTCAAAGCTTAACCAACTAAGTAACTCATTTTTAATTACAGCTTGCTTGAAAAAATTACTTTAAACAACAGACATTTGTAGATAACGTGTAGATAACATGACAAGTTAACTGAATCACTGTATGATTCTGCTGAATTCTGCTTTTATTGCCCAGCCGTAACACAAATACATGGCAGTCAGTATTGCATAAATAATTGTGGAAAGCTCCTTTTACTTCTCTGGGACTATCCATCCCTTAAAATGTTCTGTTTTGCCATGATCACGCTTGCCAGCCAACTAATTTCTCACTATCATTTAGCGTGTAGTGTTTTTCTTTTATCTCCCACTTTTTAATGACAGTACCCATGCCAACATGTGAAGAGTGTGTGTCTAAATTTAAATAAGCCCTCGCTCCAGTTTCTTACAAACTCACTGCTAAAATAAAACTCAACATAATGATTTTGCAGTTGTGTACTTGAGCCTGACGCAGAAATCGTTGTGAAGGACTCTGAACGGAATAAGAAAAATGTGGCATTAGATTAAACTGTTTTTGAAACCCAACTGCACACATTTGAAATATATGCACACAGAAAAAAAAAGAGTCTCAATATATCTCCTGCCCTGCGTGTGGCCCAGATTGATAGTTACACCGTCTCCCTCTCATAAGCCCCGGCACTACTATCCTGTTGCCTTGGCTACTGGTGTGTCAGGGGACCTCATCCTGATCCGCTGCATGATTTTCTCTGACACTAGTTCAGAGAGACTGCCGAGAAGCAGAGCTGAAAGAGAGAATAACTGGAAAGGTAATTTTATTTATTTATTTATTTTCATTTTTCTTACACTAGACCAACTCCTCGCCCACCTAATGCGGTCTTAGTTACCAGTGGCGCGCGCAGAACTTCAGGCTGCGGGGCTGCTCTGCTCGTCCACAGGCTACACGCGCCACTGAAAATGGGAAGTGTGAAGTGCGTGTTTTCTTTCCGTGCACCGAACCATAGCAGTTTCTTTGATTTACATTCCACTCAAAACAGGCAAGACAGCATAACATTTTCTCCGTCGTTTTCGTGCAGAGTTAGGGATGGGAAATGCCAGTTCTCTTTTGGGGGTGAAAAAAGGGAAATTTTTCCAGTTGATTAACAAACTATGTAGGAGTGCTGCAACCCATGCTTATTTTTATTATCTCTTAATCTGCTTTTTTAATAATTGATTAGTCGTTTGGTCAATGAAAGGTCTGAAAAATCTCCATCACAATTTCTTAGACTACAAGTCAAATTTACTATTAATTTACTACACAGAAGACTAAGAATAATTTGTAATTTAAGAGCTGGCGTCAGGGACTTTTTCCTTACAAAATGACAATCAATTGATTATCAAAATAGTTAACAATTAGTTGACTGTATCTTTTAAATTTCTTCTCCAAAGAAATCGTTTTTACATTTGGATGTAAAACACCAGTTGTCTTTTATTCCCTACAGTAAACTCACTAACTGATGTAGTGTCAGAGGCATAATGAACTTTGTGTCATGCTTTACGGATGCACTACTGGAGGTTCCAACCACGTGCATACACACTATCTAAACATTAATCTCACCTTTTACAACTGTCTTCTTTGCTATAGTAGAAGTAATGAGCATCTGGTAAAAGAATAAAGGCATTCTTTGCTGTGACAAACCATTACACGGGAAATGAGGTGGGCCGAAGTCCGACAAACAGCAGTGAAATTGGCCTGGTAAGAGGTTTATAGGATCTCCACTGTAGCCTCGGTGAGGGGGGATACTTGCGGCACTGGGGCCTGTGTGAAACAGTCTCATTAGGCAGGGAACCCACTGGAAAAAGTGGACCATACAGAGGAGGGATGGCTATGGGGGTTGGGGACAAGTAGAGAGACTGTTGCTGTGTAATCGAGGGGAATTGCAAACACTGAGTGTGGAATGGCAGTCTCGAGGGGCTGCTGTGTATCAAACAACACTCGCAGCCTGCGTTCAGTTTAGAAACTTATTTAGCAACTCCAGCGTTCAAGGCAGCGAGAGCGCGATTCTCTCTGCAAAGAAGGTCATGTAGGTGTCAGAGCAATATCTAGCAGTTATTTCTGACCACATTTCGAAACATTTTCCACTGCACCAAGTAGCAAATTTGAAAAAAAACAAAAAAAAATAGATTTGACACCAGAATTTCCCGGTTCCCAGCTGTGAAAACATATAAAACATCCTCTGGCGTTTCAAATGCAGGCCTGCACACATACGTATCACTTACATTTATACATTTATAAGCACAGATGGGATAACATACAGCCAATTATCCAGCGTACTGAGGCAAGCAGCCGTGTCTGCAGCAGGCAGTGAAGTGACGCACAGCTTACTGGAACCAATCTTTCTTGCTTCATATGCGTTTGAAACAACAATTATAAGGCAGCTGTTTCCGAAAGAAATTTGCTTCATCAAATGCCTGAAAATCATCCAACTTTTGTGTTATTCTAAAAAGAAAGTCACTAAAATAACATGGAGTAAGCCTTAATTGCATCCCTTACTTTATCTATGAGCTTTTAGTGTAGTTTTAAGATTTAATGAGCATATTTCAGAGGTCAGTGGAATCTGTAAAAGTGTGTTTATTATTTGAACTAACAACCTCTTTACCAGAGTGCACACTGTTTTGCTGTTTTCCTCGTGGATCTCCCTTTGAAAGTAAACCCTTTTCAGCTTTTCAGTCTTCCAGCCTGGAATCTTCTGGGTTTCATGTGGCCTTGTGTGTTTGAGGGAATAAATAGCAACGCCCATATTTATGTCTGCTCCAGCTCAGCCTGCACACTGCGCTGTCCTGGAAAAGTCCATGTGACCCAAAGCTGAGGAGGTGCCGCTGCTTCCTCATCCTGTTGTATGCTAGAGCGGAAGGACAACAGTCAGGCCTGCGGGCAGAGTGTGATTTATACCGTAGCACAGTTAAAACATAGTCAGCAGACAATAATATTCTCATATTTAGCCATGTAATGTAAGTTTTGCGCTGTAATGTTCACAAATGTGTTACAAAGTTAGATTACATTAGATTAGGCATTACAAAATCCTTAGATATTATAGTGTGTTGTCATTTTAAAATACAAACCAATATCATTTGTACCAGATTATTTTTAGCTAGCTTCCGGACAGCCATGTTGGTCTGTTGGTTGCTCGGTCCACCACTTTGCTCCACACTGAAATATCTCAGCAATTATTTGATTGAAAGTTTTGACATTGATTGTTACCCAAAAGATGAATCCTAATGACTTTTGTGAGGGCGTTTTTCGCTTATCTTGTGAAATATCTCAACATCCACTCCACCGATTGCCACCAAAGTTAGCTTTTTGAACATGTTAACAGCTGATGTTAGCATTTAGCTCAATGAAAGAACAGCCTCACAGAGCCTGTAGACTGTTGCTATATTTCTTTCAAAACTTCCAACTAAATTGAAACGATCTGGTATTAAATATTACAGCAATTAAATATTATGGTATTGTAATTTTTTAAATCTTACCCACCACACTGGTTGAAAACACTTTAAGCCTAATTTCCAGATGGTATGACAGGATATATTTATATACATATATATATATATATTGTTTTGTTTTTGTTTTTCTAATTTCACAATTGTATGTGCACGAATAAGAAAAGAAGGGAAGAATAATCTGTATTAATGTGTTGTGCGTCTGCTTTCATTGATTTCTTTTCCATCCGTGACATCGTTAAGAGTTTGTGTCACTGGCTGTTTCGTAAACCTGCCTGCCTCTCATGTTACTCTGTGACTTCAATTCATAAAACTGCAGGAAATTACACCCGTGTGACAATATTGAGAAACGAGTGCGCCCGTGTGTGGAAAAGATCATCATCCAAATTCACACCGCTCTCATTTGTTCTTCGGCAGATAGAATCGTCCTCGTGCCAATAAAACAGGAGTGATGGGATTTCTATAATTGAAAAAGAGATGACGTGGGGATAATGCATCTCTCTCTCGCTGATAAATTCATTATAGGTAACTCAAAAGGTGTGGAGGTGTTATTCAGAGGGATTATTATGTTATTGAACCGCAGCATGTATAGTATAGCTGGAAATAGTTTTTCTTTCTATGTGTCATACATTTTCCATTCTTTCTTCCTCCCTGCTCCCGCACATCTCTCTTTCTGTTCCTCCCACGCACACTTTACCAGATACATGTAGCAAAAGATTAGCTCAGCCATCATGTTTTTACTCTTTAAACTATTTTTGTACATTCTGATCTTTCTTTCTTTCACACAGAGGCACACACTAAAGGTGACCCTGCTCTAAAACCTCATATCAAACACCACATTTAGATGGTTAAATCTGACAATGTTTGAGGTTATTTATGAATTTAGGATTTATTTATTCTTTCATAATGTAAATTGCCAATAAATGTGTGACTTTATACCACCTTTCCCTTGCTGACACTGAAACTGATGTATTCTTCTCTTATTTTGGAAAAACGTCTGCCCCCGCCGCCGCTTGTTAACTTCAAAAAATCAGTATGCAAACTGTCAAGTGTCTTTTTGCTTACTAACACACCCATGCTGGCCTCTGATTCATCTGGAATTATGCTGGATGTGTTGTTTTCATGCATCCTCATATCCCCAATCATTATTACCCCTGCATACATGAATAATCAGATTTTGCAGAATATAACCATGGAAACAGAATTTATACAAACCACAGTAACTAAAGGTGAATAGGCCCAGGTGGTCAAATGCTTCAGTGTCCTTGTTTGCGTTGGTATTTTTTTCATTTTTTCATCATTTGTGTTTCTCTTTAGCCAATGTACTAACTCCACCTGCTTAAAATCAATTCAAATATTCTTTCTCACATAAAGGCGGAGATTATTGTTGAGGCGGATGTCTGGCCTTCTCAGTAACAACAGTCAGTATGAGCCTGACCTTTTACAAAGTGGCTGTATTGAGAATTACAATGCCCCAAGACACTTGTCCCTCCACCATGCAGAGAAGGGTCGATAAATTATCACCGTGCCAGAGGATTCATACTGTATCCACGGAGACCAGGCCACCCCCACCACACACACACACACACACACACACAGACACACATAAACATAGACACATATTGTAACTTCTTGACATCTGAGTTGCACTCTCAGCTCTATTTTCTCCCGTGTATGGACTCTCAACTGTCCAGATTTATCCCATGCATGTTTTATGAGAAAAAAAGAGGAATTATTGAACCAATTAATCATTTATGATATTCAGACAAGGATATTAATGAGGATTCTTGGTCTCCTGCAGGAGCAGAGAAAGCCGAGCAGGCAGTGACGTGAAGATCGAAGGCACAGGGAGAGTGGAGACGTGAAAGGAGAAGGTAGAGACGCCAGCCCAGCTATCGGACTGCCTGACAGTGCAGTGTCATGGGGAAACAGAACAGCAAGCTGCGGCCCGAGGTCCTGAACGACCTGAGAGAAAACACAGAGTTCACCGACAACGAGCTGCAGGAGTGGTACCGCGGCTTCCTCAAGGACTGCCCCACCGGCCACCTGACTGTGGAGGAGTTCAAGAAGATCTATGCCAACTTCTTCCCATATGGAGACGCATCAAAGTTCGCTGAGCACGTCTTCCGCACGTTCGACACCAACGGTGACGCCACCATCGACTTCAGGGAGTTCATCATCGCCCTGAGCGTGACGTCTCGCGGCGGGCTGGAGCAGAAGCTGCGCTGGGCCTTCAGCATGTACGACCTGGATGGGAATGGGTACATCAGCCGTGCGGAGATGCTGGAGATTGTTCAGGTGAGGACACCTCGCATGACTCGTACATGCTACTGTGTATCATCTGAGATATAAATGTCACCTGGTGAGGTTCTAGCTGTGCATCTGTTTGTCATGCAGACCTTAAAATTATTCAGATAGAAGGAATGTAAATGTCTGAACCCAGAAAAGGAAAAGGAAGATAAAAGGAAGATATCTAATCAGACTCTTTTAGTGAATTTTAAGCCAGATCTATATATATTTCTAAATAACAATTATTTTTTCAAAACTAAAGCCTAAAGTAAATGATTATTTGTTCTGCACATTTAAAATCCAAGCAGGGCTTCAACTAAAGATTACTTTCATTATTGATGTATCTGAAATGTAATGTCTAACGTCTAGATTAACTAATTAATTGTGAGGTCTACAAAAATTTCAGAAAATAGTGAAAATCACCATCACAATTTCTGTGATAGAAGACGTCTTCTAGTGTCTAGGAACTGAAGATTGTTAGATTTTCTTTACTTCACTTAATTTCTATATTTCTATACAGTTGTTTTTTATTGGTAACCAACTAATTGTTTCAGCACTAATTCCTTATGTTGTATGCATTTTACTTTATGACTGTTGGGCTTAGCAGTCATTTGCAGATGTGAATTCACAAGGTACTTTCACCTCACATCATGGATGCATGCTGCCCTTTCTATTTTTTCTTATCACTGTGGCTATATTTACTCTTCCAATATGGTGAGCTGAGCAGCCTGCAGGGCCATATCAATATTGGCTCAGTCGGTTGTGTTTGTGGATACAAATGAATGTAAAAAAAGCAAAAAAAAAAACACACTCTTTTGTTGCTGTAGAATGCTTTCTGTTTTTCAGCAGAAACTCTTTCTCTAGTCAAAGCCACGGACCTCCGCATGATCTGAAATGTGTGCAGTTTTAAAAGATGAAAAAAGATTACATTATGGATCGGACGCGTCTGTTCTGAGTGACTTACAGTGAGTGTAGCAGCAGGATGAGCTTCAGTTGCTAGAACGCCATTACCAGGTAGCAACAGAAAACAGGTCAAAGCATGCAGGCGAAAGATGTAACAAATATGTTAGTTTTCTTAAAAGCTTCACACAAACAACCATCCAAATGAATATGCCCATGCAACAATTGTTCCTACCCTCCTTTGTAGGCAATTTACAAGATGGTATCATCTGTGATGAAGATGCCTGAGGATGAATCAACGCCAGAGAAAAGGACGGATAAGATCTTCAGACAGATGGACATTGACAACGATGGTAGGACTTAAACAGGGGGGATTAAAGTAAAGTGTTACCAAATACTTTTTAAAACATTCTTAGTGAGTATGCTCCGTGACTCAGAATGAAACTTTTTGGAAACCAAAAGTAAACCAACATGGCTCAGCTACTCAGATCCGCTGGTTAAGAGAAGACAGTAAAAAAAAAAAAAAAAAAAAAAACCATGAAAGATTAGTTATGTAATAGTCTCTGACATGATACACTTACCACCACCGCGCAGTTTGGAGAGCAACAGGAAACATGGAAGATGGGCAACAGAGACAGAGAGAGAGAAATAGGATCACGTAACAACGTGACATAACACGAACACGACTCACAAGATCATTAACCGCCTTTTTGCATCTGAGCCTGCTGAGCCACCGGTTTGACATTTAGTGTGAAAAGGTGATGCTATACCCATGTGATAATGTACCTAAGCATTTCCCAAGTCTTACTGTTCTGCTTTTGACTTGTCACATAATTAATAATATTATTGTATTTAACTGGATTTCTTTAGTGTCATTGCAGTAAAAAAAAAAAAATATATATATATATATATATATATAGCCTTTATGTGGCTAGTACCAATTAATAATAAGGATTTAAAAATAATGAATTGCTTAGAAATTACTTACTAAAAGGAGGTACTATGATTAACAATATTCAGTGTATAACATAACTTTTTTTTTAAGTTGAGTGGTTTTCTACTTTTTGTTTTAAAGAATTCCTGAATTACATGGAAATAGTACAACAGCATCACCTGCTGGTTAATGTGACTTGACAGCTATTAATGACTCAATCGTTCGGTCATAAAAATGTTAATGCGAGTTCGTTGTAATTTATGTTGGAGATGTGTACTTCGCCCAGACTATGTTATCTGGGGCAGCAGAGATTAGATTTTAGACACACAAGCTCTGGGTGGGTGCTGCATCATGTGTTTGACTGCTGCTGAATGGGAATCTTTTTTTGGGGGGGGTCTTTGCTTCACAGGCAGATTGTCTTTGGAGGAGTTCATTAAAGGTGCCAAGAGCGACCCGTCCATTGTCAGACTGCTGCAGTCGGACCAGGGAGCCTCCCGTCAGCTCTGAGGACAGAGACAATGACAGACGCACTCTCCAAAACACAGTCATTAACCCACATCCATCCAGCTTTTCTGCTGTTCACCTGATAGAGGCTCAGCCATTATCACCCCCCCTTCAACAGACAATCCTTTCATTTCAACTGCACTCCATGTTTTAATGTTTACATTAACGGATACTTATTATTTGTCAAAGTGGCTCCTTTTCTGTGGACTATGGCATGCTTTCAGTTAAGGAATTCTGTGTTCATGCTTTTCCAAAGCTCTCTTGCCTTGCAATGCTTTTTACCTGTTCTTCATTAGTAAAGTGCCATATCATGTATTTATACTGACTGGATTATGTGCTCGCAAGTATTATGACTCCCATTATGTTACACTAAGAGGAAACTAATTACATCACTTGGTATAATTTGATTCGACTGCGTGGCTTATTGTTGTTCAGGATGTCAACTGCAGCGTGACAAGTTGCTGTTCTGAACAAGATCTACATGCCTTTGGTATTGCACGCGCTCTGTGACATGCGTTTTATGTTACTGTTTACGTGAATAACGAGGCCGTGATTGTTTTTATTCCTTTTTATTTTTGTAACAAAAATGTTGTTTTGTTTTCACACAATTGAAATAAAGTCGTGTAAGAAAAATCTACACAAGTCCCACAGTATCCCCTCGTCCTGGACAGACATGACGCAAACCCGCCAAGATTCACACTTACTGGTTTAAGAAGACAGAAAAAGATAATAAAAAAAGGAAAAATCACATCAGGTTGGACGTTGAAGTGTTACTTTGACAAGTCCACATCTTGAAATAGGTGGTTGAGGGTGGCTGGAGAGGGGAGAGGAGAACATTGTTTGAAAAAGACTTGAATGAACAACAAAAATGCCACATTCAGAACCTCCTCCCTCCTCTCCTCAGATGACGACCGCTGTATAAATACACAGCTTCTAATGTTCAGCAGGTACGTGAGGCAGAGTTCACTCCAGGGACACCCCCCCTCCCTCCCTCCCCCCTGTCCCCTGTTTGACTGACAAAGATGATGTGAGAAACTGCAGGTGTCCCCCCTCGTGTGTCTTTTCTGGAGTATTTCAGTAACCGGGCGACCGGGCCTCCCATTCGTCCACAGGAGAGGGGAGGCGGGCCGCGCAGGACCAGACCAGACCAGATCCAACCAAGCCAATCTGGATCAGATCCCCACGCCTTTGGGCTCATAACTCGTCTTTCTCAAAGTCATCATCCAGGTCTACGTCACTGAGGTCGTAGTCCTCCTCCACAGGAAGCTGTGGTTGACAAGGAGTATAACAAAATAAGGAAGCTATTGGCAAAGATGGGGAGAAGCATGAAAATCTTCACTCCAACTCATTTATACATTACAAATGTCACATTATCGTCAGTAGAGCTTTACAAAAAATGTTATGTTGACTGTTGGCCTGTAAAAACTCAAACTCTTAAATTGAGACAAACAACTACAGGTGGACTATCATTCTGTTAGAGAAGAAACATTATCATATCATATTATCAAACATTAGTGTTTGACATATTCTTCTGTGTGCTTGAGTACAGAGACGGGCAGGAGCAAGTAGAGAGCTTTTTAAACCCCATTTTAACCCCAAACTTGACATTCTGACTCATTTTACAGTCTGGCTGAATCTCTGCCTCATCTGTTGGCGCTGGATGTTCAGTTTGAGGGGGGTCATGACGTCGGATTAATTTCCCGAACGATCAGCGGTCGGGCTGCAGGACAATCGGTTGGATTTCTGGCATATCAGAAATGTTGGTCGGCTGCGGTTTGAGCAGTTCCAGGGTCTAATTTCCCCCATCGCTGCTGTCAAACGATCTGTTATAAGTATTATATAAGAATTTTATATGTTGTGGCAACAAGTCTTGACTGAGATTGTGATGTGATAGAAGTAAAACTGTAAAAAAAAACAAGACTATATTGTCTGGATCCTCCCATATAGATAGATCTTTGTACAATTTTACAAAAATGCTGCCTTTAATCTTTTTAATCAAAATTTTTGAGGATGAGGTCGTCTTGATTGAATAAAGTTTAGCAGGATTGTCAATGGACCAAATCGATCGGGGGTTCCATGTTTATGTTTAGCGTGAGCACCCACGTCACGACCGGCCGATCTATCCGTACAACAGAGGCAGAGTAAAACGTGCAGGATGAGTTATCATAACGTATCAAATTAATAAAAGCGTACAGCGCTGGCTCCGCTTAACACTGTGCGGTTGATGGACACAAAGCTGTTATTAAAATCTCTAACTACGACACCACTGTGATGCTCCCACACACCTGTCCATCTTTGCCGTCCCAGGGCTCCACAGTGTGGATCTTAGGCATGGCGCCGCCTCCAAATGTGGCAGTTGAGCCACGGCCCACGGAAAGCTCCCTGAAGAGAAGATGAACCACGTGAGTGCCATTACTCAGCTTACTCTGGAGCCCATTTTCATTTTTATTCTTGTAATGGTGACAAAAAAACAATTATAAAATCAGATGACAGCCACCCGCCTACCTGAGGAACTCATGAATGCCAATGTCACTGAAGGAGCCCCTGAGCAGAGCAAATTTCATCTTGCGTGTGTTGATGGCGGCCATGGCTGGGTAGCCAAATCCACCGATGCCAAGAGAGGCCTCCAGCTCCATCTGAGCTCCGGCCTCAGTCCACAGCCAGCTGATAAAGGGAGAGCAGGCTGTTTAGTCACGCTTATAATTTGTCATAATACTAACAAATCTGTGATTGGCCTTTATCCTCACCCCCACATCTTCTTCTTGTACTTCTCAGACATCTTCATCATCACCTCCAGGTAGCCGTTTCTACCTGCTGCGCCTGTTGAGACACAAGGACAGCGGATGGTGAGTGACTGAATTCAAAAAAGGGGTCTTATAATGCATCCGTCTTTGTTGTGAGAAATGTCCCCACACTACACTAGCTATTGCGTCCGTGTGTGTCTGCCCTCACCTGTGTCCAGGATGTGTGGCAGGACTCCAATTATACACAACTGACTGTCCTCACAGGTCTTCTTCAAGATGTCTTCACTGAGGATCTGAAACACAAATGTAATGTGAAATTATATCATTTTAAATATATATAGACAAATATTGCTCAGGCTCAATATGAGCTATATTTCTATTTTTTTGGTCTAATTTTGGTAACAAGTGTGTTATTGTGCTTCAGAGAGCACTTTGTGACAGTGTTTGGGATTTTGTGTTGATTTAGTCTGCTCTCATGCTCAAACAACCAATGTTTAAGTCTGGGTGAACCGATTATAAAGTTGATTCACCGCTGTGTTGAGCAACATAGAAGCAGGATATACATTAAAAAAAGGGGCATAATCTTGCGGTCTCTAACTTAGATAATACATAAAGCATCATCTCCAGTTTACCGCTGACCCTCGTGGTTTGAAATTAGTCCGATTCGGGCACTATAAACGTCCATACATGAATGCACGATGCAAATACTCAAGTAAACTGACCTCCAGTAGTTCAGGAGGAGGGGCGTGGTCAGAGAACAGATCCAAACCCCTCTCGATGATGTCACCACGGGAGCGGCCTCCTTGGTAGTCTTCGGGCTCCTCGCCTTTGCGGAAAATCTTGATGGTGGGAAATCCACGGATCTACACACACACAAAATATAATTGCCTTGGATCCAGTTGCATATTGATATTTAATTAAGGATTCAGTACAGGAAATATACCTTTTAATTATTCTGTATAATGTGATATGTCTGAGTGACATTCGGTAGCAAGACACACCTGTTAGATTGCTTAAACTGGAATGTTATCAATTGTATGAAGCATATTAAGTGTGATGAAGCTCAGATTCGTTCTTATGAATGAACTTGTTTCCCCCCTAACTGTATCTTTGGAGACAGTCAAATATATAGAAATGCTTCAATGTGACCTCTTCAAGACTTCCGATCATTACACTGTGCACTTTATGTGACTGCAGCATAAAGAAGCGACAGCTACATAGCATGATGTGGATCAAGAAATAAAGGTAAGAAGAAACGCTAATAAGAGGCAAAGTCAGCCTGATTTAATTTGTATGGTCTGACTTACTTCAAACCAACAACATAGTTTTAAAGGCTTGTTTGGACAATAACAGACGTATTCTACCAAAAGGCTGCAGAGTCTTTAATTCAGTGTCCAATGGCTGAAAGAAGAGCAGGGACTTTTACAAACGACAATCATTTCATGTTTAACATTTAAAACTTTACAATGTCAAAGGCACATATGCAAATCAGATGCCTTTTTCTCCAAAGGCTGAGTGGCTTGTGGTTTATCATATTCACGGCTCATTTGAATGAAGTATAACTTAAAGGATGGCTAAAACCGGATTGGCAGCCGTGGCCAAAATGTCCCCACCCTGCATCCTATAGTGCAGTGCTGTGCGAACCGAGTGGCTCACTTTTGTTTTGTGGCTACTAGCGCAGCAGTTGGTATCAGAAATGTGCACCAATGTACCCAACGTGCAGTTATGGATTGGGACTCACCCCGTAGCGGCTGGACACAGCCTGGTGCACGGTGGCATCCACAGCTCCGAGGCGAACTTTGCCCTTGGTCTGCTCCTTTACAGCTGTGGCTGCAGCTGCCCACTCAGGCTCCAGGCTATTGGCGACGGAAGGGAGCGATGAAAACGGATGACGATATATTTAAAGAATTCATTCTACAGTAGAGAATTCACAATTCAAATGCACAAGTGTGCATTGTTTCTTTTGATACAATTCCTCTACGAACTCCCAACAGACCTGTGCTTCTGAAATACTGACTTCAAAATGTAGGAAAATGTACCATCTATAAATGTAAAAAAGTGTTGCAAAAAGTGTTTTTAGTGAGCTCTGGGGGATTATCCAGATTTACTTGGACAGTGTTTCCAAAATGAACTTATCAACAACAGAGTTCCATTAAACTCTGTCATATTTTTGCGGCAGAAACCTCAGAGTGGTGAGGGCCGTTTCACGGTTTCCAGACTGTGTCAGGTACCAAACTCACTTTTTGCAGTGTCCACACCAGGGGGCGAAGAACTCCACCATCCAAATGTCATCACCCTCCAGCACCATCTTGTCAAAGTTGTCATCAGTGAGCTCGACCACATCCTTTTTACTGCCGCCGCTGCCTCCGCCACCGCTCTGCTGGAACACAGGCGAGCGTTACTTAACCCGTGCTCACTGAAGACTTTCGGATTTCCAATTTCAAATACCCGCAACCAAAGGCTCCTGCATGGGTTCACTACCGCTGCCTACCTGTTTGTTGTAGCCAGGGGCCCCAGTTTTGCCGCTCAGCCTCTCTTTCACCAGACTACGCAAAGCGTTCATGGCTCCGTCCACGATGGCCTGGCTACTGCGTCCGCCTGAAGAATGAGGACATACAGAGGTCAGTGAATGCAGCCAAAAACAATACTTGATTATAGATATTAAAGTCTGCCTAGCAACAACTTCAGCAGTCAGAAAGTGTGTTGCCTCTCTTTTCTCTCAAACTATTCTGATGGAGATGATTATATTTATCTTTTCAGAAAAGGGCTTGGTGAGGTCGCTGTAAAGGAAGATTTCAAATTCACAACATCCCAAAGCTTCGTATTCACTTTGATGCAGTGGTTTTGTCTGTACCTTGGTACTCCTCTGGCTTGTTCTTATTGGCGCCAAAGATCTTGATGGTGGGAAAACCTTTGACGCCATATTGACCGCCCAGTGACTTGTGCTGGTCTGCATCTACGGCACCAACCTTGACAATACCCTGAGGGATTTCAGAACAAACAGGTTGGGGTGTACAGCCTTAATTACAACAAAACACACACACACACACAAACAATGAACAATGAATGGCTGCAGTGTGCCTGCGTGGTCATTATATCCCCCCGATTATAAAGTTATTGTTTCTCATGTGTGCAAATCTCTAGTTAAAGTACATCATCATTATCATATTGCCAATAGCATTATTCGCTAAACCGGCAAGATGACCAGAGTCGTTTTGTTTACCTTGAGGGCGGTGGCCGCCTTCTTCCAATCTGGAGTCAGGTTTTGACAGTGGCCACACCTGTGACGATAAACAGCGGAGAAAGAAGGAGGAACCTAAGATGAATTGGGTTTTATTTCAGGTAATCCAGCTCTACAATCTAGACACATTTCTAGAGATAGAAATAGGTGAAAATAGGTGAAAAATGTAATCTCCACTGGCTACTTCACTGCAGGAAGGACTTTGCTCCTGGTATATAAAGCACTTCATATTCTGGCACCCCTTGCTATTTATCTGCCATGCTTCAAGTTTACTTTTCTCTTTAAATTCCCTGAATCCATTCAAAATCTGACAACTTTTAAGAAGAAGACGTCTTTTCCTGTTTAGGTTAGTTTTTCTTTTGTTGTGTTGAGTGTGTTCGTATGCAAGCTGTCTCACTGGATCTATGCTGACACATATCTACCCGTCTGTTAAGCACTTTGAATTGTTTTTGTATGAGAATGTGCTCTAAAAATAAACTTAATAAACTGTTTAACTGCAATCAAACCCAAGGAGGAGCTATCAGCTTTGCACACAAGTCTCCACAGTCTCTTCAGATAGTAAGGTTGATGTTTCTGTGAGGAGATGACTCAAACGTAACAGAGCCAATGCAAGATGCTTATATTGAAACTGTGGCTCCGCTGGGACGATCTGAGGACACTTGTTATCACAGAACAATGGCCACCCACGTTTCTATGGACTCACCAGGGAGCGTAAAACTCAATCAGCCACAGACTGTCGCTCTGGATCACCTCCCTGTTGAAGTTGGAAGGGGTGAGCTCAACAACATCATCACTGGCTGAGTAAAAGGCTTGGACAGACAGAACCAGGGAGCAGCCCAACACTCCTGTAGATGACAAAGATACACAAAGGTTTACTCACAACAATGTATGTTCAAATCTGTCAACAACTGACGGGACATCGTAACCCTATTTAAATTCATTTTGTATGCAGAACTACTGAAAACGTATGTAACAGCAAGTTAATTAACATTAATTAAACCATTGATTCTACGATGATAAGGGAGGCCTGGCACTGTTTTATGCACCTTAACTTAGCTATTCAAGCTAACCCGGGTAACGGAAAAGCAGTGACATACATCTACAATTAACGAATTCACAACATTAACATTGCATAGAAGTAACGTTAGAAAGGCTGTTGTTTCTGTCACTCACCAAGTACAAGTGGTCTCATGGTTTTAGATGCTCTCTGATCGTCTCCGGTGTTAGCAACACTCGCAGACCGCCGCCGCTGCGTCTCCCAGAAAAGTGGATCGAAAAACTCACCGTGGCCCACCGTGATTGGTCCGCTGGAGGCGACGCTGCGCCTTGGCCAATCAGCGTGCGCCGTGTAGCGGCACACTGAAGACAAGGAGAGGAGAGAGGAGGCGACTGTAACTTCACCGAGAGGAGATGCAACCAACGTGAACAAGGCTGACTCAGCCTAACAAGTGTAATGAGAATGCAAAAGTATGTCATGTCAAAATACATTTTTTTATTTTTTTAATAACCAACTCATAAACAGTTTAAGCTACAGTATATTGCTCAAAGAGTGATGCATGCCTTTCTAATAAAATACAATACAAAGTGTGCAACAAAAAGCTACTGGTGTGTTTTCATAACTTTCATTGGTAGTGGTGGAAAAAGTAGCCTATTCCGTAAAAGCATCAATGCCACACTAAAAATTACTTTAAAAAAAAACAACTTTTACTTAATTGCACTCATATTGTAGCTACTTTTCTAGATGTCCATTTTTGGAGATTGGCGGGGTGCATACAGCTGCGAGTCTGCATGTAATCCCTGGCAGTGTTTTCACACAGCTCAGGTTTGAAACTCTGAAACTCTGTTTTCGAAACTCCCCCCCCCCAAAAAAAAAAAAGGAGGCGGGAGCATGTTGTCTTAACCTATTGTATTGTTGCTCTCTGCCAACGTACAGTCCAATGTCGTATTTGCCAGGTTGGTGGGATTGACACTTGGCACAGATACTACAGCACAGAGAACCGCGCATCCTAAATCGTGTGAGTCATTGGCGGAGCAGTCAGTCAGTCAATGCCACCAACCCGGCAAATACGTTCGTAAACGTGTCCGTAAAAGAGAGTTGCATTTGTAAATAAGGAAAACTCAGATACAAAATTATTTTTGCAGAGATTTGACTTTTTTTTTTTGCATTCAAAACTTATTTTCGACCTTGCAAAACTTTTTTCAGACATTCAAAAAAAAATTGCGGTTTTGAATCGTGGCAGCGATCTCATCCCATAAGTGGTTTGCACCATTGTTTAAAAGCTGAAAAATCAAAGCCTTCAGGTTGCTGCATTGTTAGGGTGTTGTCGCTAGGTGGAGGCAAACAACAAGGCAAAGTGCTGTTGAGATGCTCTATGGTCAGTCTGCCTTTCAATCAATAATTCAGCACGGGCTACTGCAGGGCTGCTCAGCTGAACTCATGAGTACAAGTTGTAAGAAATCTTATTCTGCACATTTATATTTGAAAGTAGCCCTTCAGACTATGAAAACCCAACTACTTCCTGTAATGCTCCCACTGGTGGCGGTCGCACTTGTAATCCAACCATCACCATCACTTCATCTCGCAAAAAAGCCATGTAATGTGAGTTTTTATAATATCCTAATATTTATAGAGCCTATATTCCCTCTGTGATTAAGTGATTATTACTTAGCCTTAGTCTTTTCCGTGTAGGTTATTGGCTTATAGCCTATAACACATTCAAAATGGATGATGGATAATGCGTCTATAAATCTGGGGTCTGGAAAAAAGATTTTCTAGGCTATTGTAAATGTGATTTAGGTTGATAGCACTGCTGCCTGTTAATCGATTACCTTTAAGTAATTGTTGCTCTTCGAGCTGCCGCCTAAAACCCAGCGGAGTGCGTGTCCCCGATTTCCCTGTTTGCTACTTCACAATTCATTACATGCCGCTGAGATTTATGATCTGCTGCGCCCGGCTGCACTGCGCTGCGTCAACGCAACTCCAGATAGACCGAGCACGACCGGAAGACACGGAGAAAGCCTTAGAAATAAAAGCATAGGTTGAGTAGTTTAGGGTCACTTGCTTGTGAGATTATATTTGATTGAAAGGTTGCTGTAGGTTACCGTAAAGTAATTCATTATAGACAAAATTATTCAAAATGACATTATTTACAATAATGATTGATGATACAATTGATTGATGATATGATACAAAATGTCAATAGGAGGTCGACCTAGGAGCTGACAACAGAACTTGTTGGAAAGTAAAAGGTTTTGAGGTATCCTGCTTGTATTTACCTGGAGTATTTCCATTTAATGCTAATTTATACTCCATCAAATTTCAAAGGAGACTATTGCACTTTTTACAACATTTATCTGACAGTTATAGCAGTTACTTTACAGATTCAAATCTTTTATACATTTATGTGCATTCATTTTGTTACTTTAATCAGGCTGCATCTAACTTACAATACTGATAATACTTCTGTAATTACTTTAACTTAAATTCATTTTAAAAAATGTTGCCCATGTAGCGTTTTGTTTTGAAAGTCATGCCCGGAAGTGCTGTGATTTGATTGTGGCTCACTTGACATTACGCACACTTCAATGCCAACTTTCTCAGAGCGCACAGGCGCACTTGTTCGCTGCCAAACACTGCTGGGTTGAACGCAGAAGACTTCACGCAGCAGTCGTTAATGTTTGTTTCAACTAAAACACAGAAACTAGAAGATCTGGGAGGTTTTTACGCACAGCGCCAGAGCTTCTGGTGACTTGCGTTTACTTTGACGGGGCGGTTGTGCGAAAATCTCGATCTCTTGGGCTGTTTTGTGGCGGACGTTTGGTCAACATAATGTGGGGGATCCAGAGGACGCGGTATGCAGACTGCAACGGCTCTGGGGCCAGCGAAGAGACAGAGATTGTTGTTAACATCGGCGGGGTGAAACAGGTGTTGCCTGGGGACGTGTTGAATCGCTACCCAGACACCCGGCTGGCAGAACTGGTGGACTGTTCACTTAAATCTTCTGAAGAAATATCTTTACTATGTGACGACTACGACCCCGACACAGGAGAGTATTATTTCGACAGAGACCCCGAAGCATTTAAGTGTATTATAGAGCTGTATTATTATGGAGAGATTCACATGAAACGAGGCATCTGTCCAATTTGTTTTATGAAGGAGATGGACTTCTGGAAAGTCGGCTCCGATTTTCTGGACGACTGCTGTAAATATCACCTGAAGGAGGTAGAGGATGAACTTGCAGAGATCGCAGAGAAAGTGAAAACTATCCTGGTGGACCGAGAAGGAGATCCGTCTGCAAGAGGCTGGCAGCGCTTCCAGATGTGCCTCTGGCGGCTGATGGAGAAGCCGGACTCCTCGCTGCCCGCGCACATAATCGCTATAGTTTCTTTCATCTTCATCCTCGTCTCCTCTGTGGTGATGTGCGTCGGGACCATCCCCGACCTGCAGGTGGAGGACTCGGAGGGTAACCTCTCGGAGCACCCGACTCTGGAGGTCATCGAGATGATGTGCATCGGCTGGTTCACTATTGAATACTTCCTGCGCCTGATCTCTTCCCCAAATAAAATCAAATTCGCCCTGTCTTTCATGAACATCGTCGACTTCATGGCGATCATGCCTTTCTTCGTGGTGCTGATTCTGACCTCATTCGGCGCAGGAATGATGGAGCTGGCTAACGTGCAGCAAGCGGTGCAGGCTTTACGCATAATGCGCATTGCGCGCATTTTCAAGCTGGCACGACATTCCTCTGGACTCCAGACCCTCACATCTGCCCTGAAAAGCAGCTTCAAAGAGCTTGGACTGCTCCTCATGTATATGGGCGTGGGGGTCTTCCTTTTCTCCGCATTGGGCTACACCATGGAGCAGAACCACCCGGAGACATTGTTTACCAGCATCCCACAGTCGTTTTGGTGGGCTGTGATCACCATGACCACGGTGGGCTATGGGGACGTCTACCCCAAGACCACTTTAGGCCGGTGTAACGCGGCCATCAGCTTTCTGTGCGGAGTGATCGCCATAGCTTTGCCTATACACCCCATCATCAACAATTTCGTCCTATTCTACAACAAGCAACAGGTGCTGGAGACTGCGGCCAAGCATGAGATCGAACTGATGGCACTGCGCTCCGGCGATGGCGAGCTGGAGGCGGCACCCGATGCTCAGAAACATGTTTGCGGTGCAGGGGTCTGGGACAACGCCATGCGCTCCTGCCACAGCGACACATACATCCCCTTACTGAAAGATCCCAGGGGAGGGGCAGGGATCCAGACCCCCAGCATGGAGACGAGCTTTGAAAGCACAGCAGAGGCCACTGAATATTTCATCTCATAAACACTGAGGAGCCTGCATAATTTGGAAAGAAGAACAACAAAACAACAAATCAGATATTCATTTTTGACTTCTTCAATTGAGGGTTAATGATGGAGACGTGCTTTTGTAAATAGCCTCGTAGAAAGAATAGAACCGCAGTAGTGCTCTCCAAGGACCATTAATGCATTTGAGGAATTGCGCCTTTTAAAGGTATATGTGAAATATTGGCTTGATGACCTGCGTGCAGTGACTCTCTGTAGACTGAGGGGTTCTGTTTGAACAGCCAGTACACTGATTCCCCCATGTAGGCTTCTTATATAACACCCCCCCATCCCCAACCCTCACACTCATACTGTAGACTGCACTGTAGCTTATTTATCTGTACAGGAATATATATCACAATGAATGTTTTTTTTATACATAATAATAATGATAAAGATTGGCAGCACCTCCAGGAGAAATAAGAAACGGTAATGAATAAAGGGTGAACAGACATCACATCAAAACAGAAGGGAAACTGTTACTATAGTGATCACTTATCACTACTAGTGAATACATAAATAATAAATAAATTACTGTAAAGTCTTCAGACACATTAAAGGTACACCAGAGAAAGATGATGGGCTGTTTCTGCCCTTTTGTAACCAACACTGTATGATAATGAGGTAATATATCAGATATAAAACCCCTTTACTGTGCAGGAATATTAAAAGTGAGTGCTGCAGGTCCAGATAGGATCATGAAACCAACACCAGGACCTCAGAAGCTTCCTTGGCTGCGGGTCATGTTCCTATAATGAGTTTAAATTTTGCAGCAGCCGTCACCACTCTGCTACTCCCCGGAGGTTCAGTGGAATAACTTGACCACCAAGTTATGGGACGAGGAGGAAAGAGCAACAGGCTTGAGGTTCAACAAAAATAATTCTTACATGGCTGAACTTGTGGCTGAATTTGTTTAGTTAACCTAAAAATCTGAGTTAAAATAAAGGAACTGTGCTGAAAATATAAATAAAAACATATAAATAACGAGGACTTCTTTTCTTCATTCATAATTCAAAATTTCATGCATTATCAGACCAGCAGGATAGCAACATGAACAGGAGGTGTACTAATGCATACTTATTTTGATGAAACTTGAAATGCTGCATTTTCACACTGTCCCATGTTTTAAAAACAGACTGTAAATTGACTTTATTGCCTCTTTTTTTAAAGGTTACATTTTCACAGTTTGAAAGGTCTCAACTCCTACACCATTAGCCTGAGTGACATGCAACTTGCTGTACAAATAGAACAATCCTTAGAAAAAATGACATGGCACAGTAGGGGCGCTATAATTAAAAACTGACATATTCAACTGAAACAACATGTCTCAGATGTCAGTGGGTTGATTTTGTTGCTGGGATGTTCCTGTGTTCCTGTGCTCGTCTTATTTTGTGAAATTTTATGAAATGAACATAATGTCTTGAATGTAAATACATGCCTTGTGCACAAAAAGGTTGGATATATATTTGCCCTAAACTCTTATGTGGGTTCAACCTTCAACTGAACCGACTTATTCTTTCCCTCACCTGAGCCAAACTGTGCAGCAGTGGTTCCCAATCTTAAAAAAAAAACTTATATTCATCCACAGCTGAAATTAACTCAACTTCAGCAACATCGTTCATCATGTAAATCTGTTAATTTAAATAGATTTTAAACTGGATGTTATTTAACACTATAGACTGCATTTGTACTACCACAACTTGGAGATCCATCCAACAATAGATCTATTATTTTTAGCTAACAATTTATAGTGGAAGTAAAGATAAAAATGTATCATGTGTATTGGAATGAGAAAGGGTACTACATCTTACTGCTACCTTAATGACAGATTGTCTGCATCAATCACTGGGACAAGATGTTTGTTTGATTAGTAAGAGGCCAGTAATGTTTTCCGCTGAGCTCCAGTTATGCAAGTTATGCAGCCTAAAAGAAAGATCATGAAGGAGGTCAGGCAGGAGTCTGCAGGCTGTCCACCCACACACGTCCTATACAGGACTCTGCTATCTCTGCTGGCCAGCAGCAGATTCACACATGTCAAAGCCTGGGAGAAAGGCCTTTGTACACGCTGACAGGTGGACTTGGAATGTCAAAGGCGTGCATTGTGTAACGGAACAATGTTCCTCCCGCAGATGCACATGTAAATACACATGCACCTTCATGTTCAAATTTAGATTTGCAAGCACCCGCACACACTGGCATATGCAAACATCCCCCTTCCTCTCCGCCACGTACCTTCAAGTGAACACAAATAATTGCACACAGACATACGCACACTGCTTCACCCATATACCCACAGCCATGTCTGATCCACTCTGCAGTGACCTGCTGTGATCTTCTGGCTATCCACCAATGTTTACATTCACATTATGGTCATGTGTGGCATTTAGTGGGTATGAAGGTTAAGAGTCATAATTATTGTGAGAATTTCCAGCTAGCTAATGGTTGTTGCTACAATATCTTATTTTGTAGATGCTCACAGTCACGGATCAAATGTTTTTAACAACTCTGAAGATATGATGGACATGCAGACATAATTCATTTGTTTACTTGACTGTGTGCAACACAGACTTTTCTAAACCCTCTAAACAAATAGACTAAAAGGATAACAATGAGTGTGTAGGTATTTTGCTTGAGGAAAGTTGTTATAAATTGTCCAGCTGACTATTCAGTTACTTTTCTGTTTTATTTCTAATGGTGTTTACATGATCTCGCTGACATTTCATTCCACAGCTTTCCCAGCATGCAGTGCGGGTGGAGAAGAATAAATAACAAGGTGAAGTCTATATAGCGTGCCAGATTTGTTTCAATATCACACAGGCTGTTTGTGCACTTTAATATTTTATTAAATATACTGTTAAATCATGGCTCATGCTTGTCGGATTCTATAAATAAACACAGAATGACATTCTGGCTGAACCCTCAGATTCTTTGTGCTGTATAACTAAAGTATTGTGATTGCATGTGTTTTTGATAATCAAAGGGATTCCTGTAACTCACTTGTCCCATCCAGCTGACTCCCAGCTCTGATTGTTTTCTAGTGGCGTATTGGTATTGAGTTACACCCAACCATTTTGTTGGCAGTAGGCCACTCCTTGCACCTGCCTTTAGGGCAGGGATCTTCTTCTACTCATCGTCTCCTGTCTAAAAATAGGGCAGTCCCTGTGTGTGGCCTGTATACAAATGGTACAGACAAATAAAGTTCAGACAAACTCAAGCTAATTATGTTGAGCACGTTGGTCCCCAAACAGTTGTTTGGTGTGAAGCTATTTGATGTTGTTTAATGAATGTTCAAGTGAAAATGGGTTGTTAGAGGAGGAGAGTCCATTCAACTTTCCAGTTTAAATTTCTACAGCATCTGGGAGTTTCAATCACAAACTTTGGCATTATTATTAAGTTGTAGACTGACATATCAGATGTAATGGGAAGGCCAAAGGAAAAGACATCAGGCTACAAGTATGTTACATAAGATAAAAGAACAGAAAAGAGAAGGAAGAAAGAAGAAACCAAAATGAAGAAGAACAAAACAAAAAACACGAGGCATTCAAACACATTATGGATGAAATATTGCTCTCACTAAAAGCAGATAATGTCTACCCTCAAACGGTACAAATGGGATATTTTAATGGATTTCTATCCTGCAGAAGATGGTCAAACACATTAATTTGAATAAGAATGTGTGTGCATAATACTAGGGCTTAATAGCCCACCCCTCCACTATGTCTGTTTGAGAGAGATTTTCAGCTGCAGGAGGAGGAAAAGGTAATCTCCCTGATGTCAGATTCGGAAGAAGAGGAACAACATGCTCCTGGAGCGTTATTGTGTGCCGCTCGAGTTTCATTTTTTCAACAGGAATGTTTAAAACGTTGCGTAGGTGCACCCTGAGGCCCTTTGATTCCGGCAGAGAGATGCATAAAATTGCACGACAATAATTACATAGATTAAATATGACCTTCTACAAAATAGCAGAATAGGATGATGCACTTAACCCACTCAACCCGTCTGCAAAAATTATTTACATATCTTCTTTTTCCCCTAACCTTATCACTTCTTCCACTTCTTTCATCTTGGAAAATATTCTCTGGCAAAACCATCACGTCTGCCCTTGTGGGTTTATAAGAACATGAATCAGAAATAGCTGGGAACATTTATGGGACCTGCAGAATATAATACACTTTCATTTGAAAAATCACATAGATTTTTGCCCAGTCAATGTACAGTTTCAAATGCATCGCTAAATGTCCTCGCCGCTGACCATGCCAAAATCTTTCGAGATGTCAATGTAAAGTGTTAAATAATGAAATCAATAAAGTTGTGCAAACTAAATACTGACCAGTGAAGTGCAGCCTTCTGCGGTTTGCTGCTACATTGCCCTGGACTCATAAAAATGCAAAGGAAAATAGAACTGCAAATGCAATATGAGAAAATAGATTTTGGAGCCTGGAAAAGAGTTCTCATTCATGAGCCATTTTCCTTTTCAGTCAGAGGGAGTAACGGAGACATGGTGCGATGCACGCTTTTGCTCCAGCAGAGAGCTGAATGAGGGTTTGCAAATATTACGTTTCTGCTTGAAGACAGCAGCAGGAGAAAACTGAGTGATAGTTATGGCTGTACTGATACTGTGTGTGTGAACCCACCGTTTCAAATATATCAGCAATGTGTATCTTAGTGGATTGCAGTAGTAGTTTATTACCTTTAATGTTTTCTTTTAATGAAAATAAAGATTTATGCTTAGAGACTCCTTAGTGCACAATTACTTTGATAGATGTTTCCAAAATATGACCCCACGAGACATAATAAAAACTTGGAGTCTATCAGTTTCCAGAAAACCACTCGCCTGAGAAGAACACTGAAGAAACAGAGTGTGTGTTCAGGAGCGCAACACTGCTTTTAGTCTCAGGGTAATCTCAGTATCTTGAGATTTGTCAGGCAAGTTATAGACACATTTTTTCAGGTTGATATCAGGGGAGGTTTTTACGATGCCTTTTATGTGAAATAGAGACCGGGTGATTCTGTGCCATCGCAGTTTAATGCTGATCTTCAAGGAGGTGATGTTGTGATGTCTCGTCTGCGGTGGCTCTTTCTCAATACGCTTACTCACATACCTGCCCTCAATTTAGTTAGCCGACATTAGAGCCTCTCTTCCGGAAAATATCTGAAAAGTCTGATTATATTTATTCCTTAAACCAAGGGTAGCAACAAAATGTTTATGAACTCATATGAGTTTAATCTATTATATTCTCTCATTATACTATATTGGTGTTGGGTAATTATTGTTTCAGGAGTCTAATATGGAACTATTACTGGACAATGCTGTATTATAGCTCATTTCTTGTGAATATGTTTGTTCTGTTCCTTTTAATTACACCACTTTGGAACTTATATTACAATGCTTAAAAAAGTATTACATTATTATGTTTTGTTATCTTACAACAGTGAATAAAAATGGATTTCAACAGAAAAAGACCCTTTAAAGTGACAACACAGTGAACCTTACTGATTGACCAAAACACCTTCCAGATGCAGGTGGATTTATTAGGTATTAGGCACACCTAGCTAAAACCAATGTGGTCTAATACAACACTCCTGCAATAAATTAAATAAACAGAAAAAGATAGAGATTTCAATTCATATATGGTCACTTCTGAGTAACAAATAGTCACCTCTCACTGCCAAAAAAGTCAGTTGCTGCACAGAAGAGCTGTGTAACGCTAGCTGTTTCCCCTTGCTGCCAATCTTCATGCTAAGCTAGGAGGCTAAATCATTTCCCTGCTGTAAAGACCTGAGAGTGTTTCTGATTTCCCATCTCAGCACATTTTGTTTAAATATTCCTTTGAAAGTGAAATTCTAAATATGAACAAGAAAGAAAATCTAAAGATTCAGCTAGTTATGAAGGTCACAAGTGTGAGGCAGCACAATTTCCCTCAGGCTGTGTTTGAACCAGCTTCACTGAGGGCAGGAAAATAATGTGAAATCCCTTCTTTACATTCCACTCTTCGTCGTAGGCTGCCGAGTCCTTCAGTGTAACGCCAACACTCATTCAGCAAATATGAATATTAAAAGTCAGAATCCTGGTGTATTTATTCATGCTGTTACACTGTAATGTATTGTGTTGTTTAAATTGCCATTAAGTGTGGGTGCACTGTGTTTGGAGTTGCACTGCTTCAGACATTAGTGTTGTGCTGGCTGCTTTGATCAGGCCGGCAGTCGGCAGTCTGAAATAACAACCTTCACATTTCTGCCAAGCACAGTTAAGTCTCCAGATAAACTTTGAAAGCCGTGTCCACTGACGGCTTCAAATAACTTGTTCAAAGCCAAAGCTTGTTAAATCCACCTTAGTTTATTTAAAAATCAATCCATCCGTTGCATGGCTTTTTTAGCAAATGAATTTAATTAGAAGGTTATAAACAGCAACACATAAAAGAAATAAACAGCTCTCCTGTGTACCACTGCCTGCATAATAAAGAGCTAGGTCTATTTACTGTCTGGTACAACTTCCTCTCCTCTCAGTCACTTAGTTCTTGTCCTTCTCTGACTAACCTTGCTTCAAAAATGGCTTACTAATGGCAAATTTCACTGTATCAGCCATGTTCTAGTGGCCCTGTGTCACTTCTGCTGACAAATGTGTGGACATCTAATTAAGAACACTGGCCCTTCAGATCAATCAAGGCCGCATTGATTGATCTGACCTGCTCACCGATGCACTTGCCACTGCTGATTATCTCATCTAAAGACAATGATGTTTTATGGAGTGGAACATCCTTGTTATGTTAGTGGCTTGCTACTATGACTACAATAATTTAGCGCTGCAGGTCATAATAAAAATATTTTGTAAGGGTGTAATCAGACGTATACCTCATCTGGGATGTAAGACGTGTCTCTGTCACAGAATTCTTCCAACATGCATCTTTCATACATCAAATTGTGACAGCTTTGCATTATTGTAATATGCATACTTGGATCTCTGCCCAGCCCTGATGTGAGACTCCAAGTGAAGTCTCAATCAGAAATGTCCAACTTATGAAAGATGTAACAACCACACCCAGAAGATTGATTGCTGCCATATTATTTAGTATAACAGAGATAGAGGAATAGTTAAAGAAACTTGCTTCGACAGGCACTTAGCCTAGCTTAGCATAAAGCTTAAAACACGTCTTAAAAACCAAAAATATAATTTTTACACGAGAAAGAGGCAGACTAGCTGTTTCCCCATGCTTCCAGTCTTTATGCTAAGCTAAGCTAATTGGCTCCTGAATCCAGCTTTATAATGAACGCAAGCATTTTTAAATGAGTGATTACTAAAACAGAGACCTTTCAAATGCATGAATCAAACGCCTCAGCTTATGACAATTGTGTTTCTTGTTACTTTATCTCGGACCCCCCTCACAAACAGTCGGCCTGACCCCCTCTCCACACTCAGTGACACATGATATCCCTCTCAGTAGCCTTGACCTTGTTTCTACATGATGGGAACAGTTTCGGTGGCTGCAGGCGCTGCTGCGTGGCTCCACGCCAACCACCCCAGCAACAGGTGAAAGGTCTCTTATAGGCACTGCATAAAGCCTTCTGGACAGATGGAGCTTGATAATAATCCATTTGAGCTCAGTGTGAAAGAATGTCAGTGAGCCGACGTAAAAGCGTATGGCAAAGGATGTGAGGAGTCGTTGAGGAGATTCAGACGCCAAACAGTGATGAAATGCTGTGTCCTTGTGTTTTTTGCTCAGAGGTAATTAAACTCCCTGGGCCCTGTATGTCCCCTGCATGGGTAACTGTGGGTGATTACAGATGGATGGCAATGTGGAGATCAATCTGCCGTCCCCGGGAAAGAAAAATGACAGAGTAAGACGTAAAAGGAACGGTGGAGAGTGTCTGCTTGAAAGATTTTTCCTCTTACAGCAGCCTGAGATCAAAGCTGCAGGGATCGTACACGGCGCTGCAGTGGAACATTTACATAGTAATTAAAGAGAGTCGATGTGTACAGTCAGACGAGAACGGTGGAAGTTTGGGGAGGAGTAAAAGATCTGCCAGTAATTTAGGAGGCTATGAGCATTTCAACGCGAGATCAAAGCTGTTGTGTTTGCTTGTTATGGTGATTTCACAATGTTGGTGTTAAAAAGAAACGAAATGTGATTTTTGAAAGAAGAAATTAAAACACTCCTTTTACAAATGAAAGTTCAATTCATAAGCGATAAAACACTGTGTTGTTTGTCTCTGTTGCATGTCATACCTCTCACTCTCCTCATGTTTCCTGTCGATCTCTACAATTACAAAAAGGCAAAATGCCAAAAAATAACCTTTACAAAATGTATGAGTGCTGTTATACCAATTAGAACAATTATTGCATCTCACCACTGTGGCTTTTCACCCGGCCTTTAAGTGTGGCCTTTTGAAACAGCTATAAACACATTTTCCTTCAGATGTGGTCGGACAACACGACGTACAATTAGTTCGTTTCTAGCATACCACATCAAAGAAAACAAAATATACATAAAATACCAAAAGTAAAAGTGCCTTTAAGCAGAATGGCTCATTTCAGAATAATGTATATTATATTATTTTATCGGATTACAGGCAACTAGTAAATCTATCAAATAAATCTAGTGGAGTGAAAAGTACAATATTTTCCACTGAAATGTTATAGAAGTATAAAGTATAAAGTAGCAGAAAGTGGAAATACTCAAATAAAGTAATTGTATTTAAGTAGAGTACTTGAGTAAATGTACTTAGTTACTTTATAGCCTGCTGAGTGCTGATACAATTTAGGTAAATAATAAAGTAAATCAATAAATACAATCAATGGCTGGATACTGCAAGAGACACAGTAAGTGAGAAAATATGCATTTAGTAATTTGGGTGAAGCAACCATTTAAAGAGAAACTTGACACCTGTTTGTCCGTTCTTACTCAGGCTGAATATTCTTCTCATCAGCATATCAGAGTTTGTGTTTTCTAGTCTTAAGCTAAAAAACAAGCTGTGTGGCGGGAAAAGAGCAACATAAACTGATGCTTCATCTCCTCTCTTAACGTGCATCATCGCTGCTGCTTTGTGTCCTTCATTAAATGTGTTAAACTTTTGTCATCTTGATATTTGATATGGTTGATACAATTAATCCCACTCCTGTCAGCATTTTCATCAGTGATATCTGTGAGTGGAGATTTTGATGGATAAATTTGAAGGTGAATGTGTTCTTCAAGTGGATCTTGTCTCTATGCGTGGGGGAAACTGATCACCAAAACCTTTATTCCGGCAATAAAATAGCCTTGATTTGTGGCAGGGTGTTAAACACAGCGTCCGTCTAGGAGGCCATTTTCAACAACCAATCATACAGCTGGGGTTGCGCTGCTTGTTCTCTTTGCCAATAATGAGATAATGCACAAAGGCAACAACACATTTCTTTCCTCATATTTATGTTGAGCGACGATTGAATGAATAAAATGCTTGCAGGATTATGATAAATGAAAATGCAGGTTAATGCATGGGATCACGCTACCTTTTCCACACTCAACACCTTCACCCACTTATGCTGAAATTGATTAAACATGCCAGATGGGGGCTGCAAGCTGCAATGCACGCTGGTCCTGAACATGCACAGGTTTGAGGCATAAACAACATACTGTCAATCCTGAGTAAAGCGTGGGAAAGGGATCAGTGGGAGTGTTCTGCTGTTGTTTTACTGTTGTTAAGTGCTGGCATAGTAAAGGCCTCAAGCTCATGAAGGCAACAACAGTGTGACTCCTCTCACCGACCTTCAAGTAAGCTTTTAATGAGTCCAACAACCGCTCAAACACGCATAACGTAAGAAGGTGAGTGTGACCTGTGAAGGTTGAAGAACAAAAGGTGCACCGCTACACTGAACAGATGTGTCTATTGATAGATGTGTGTCCTGTTAGAGGGGGAACTTTGTCTTGGGATTTTCTTTCTTTGTGATTAATTTAGCCTGCGATCCTTGCTTCGACCGTTCTGAAGTGTCACTGAGGCAGTTATGCGGAACGGCTGATAAAGAATATATTGTGAATCTTTTATAAGACTTCAGAGTAAAAAACGTATTTTTAATGGTGTAAATATTCACATCCTTAAACCAAAGTAGCATTAGTTTGATATTTTGGGATCTGTTCTTATTTGCTTTCTGGCGAATAATTACATTTGTCAGTAAAATATTTTATAAAGCTACAGCTAGGAACCAGTAGCTTACCCACCATAAAGACTGGAAACGGGGGGAAAGCTAGCCTGGAAAAGGTAACAAAATTGCAGATCCAACACCTCTAAAACTCACTAATGCTGACAAACAAAACATCGTACAAAAACCAAAGTGTATATCCCAATATGCGGAACTATTTTATTTAAAGTATTATAAGCAAAATGTTCTTCATAATAACGCACAATGGGACTTATCATAGATATATTATAACTAGAGATCGAATAGGATTCATTTTACAGGTGCATTAACAAGCAAGCAGAATATTAATGTTGTCGCTGGATGATTTTATACACTGTTGGTTAGTTCATTCTATAACAGTTTATTATTTTTTAAGCTCCTCTGTGGTGTTTAATGTGTAAAAGCTATGTCTGCAAAGTCATTAGTAACTATAGCTGTTATATGAAAGCAGTGGACTCAAAATGACCGAAATGTAGAAGTAGAGGTGTAAAAGCATAAAATGGAAAAAAGTGCTTCAAAATTGTTCTTCCTTGATTAAATGTACTTAGTTATTTTCCACCACGGCTCATTTGGCATTATAATGTGAGCTCTGAATGCGTTGTTTTACAGTTAAAGTAAGAAAAAAAGGGAACAAATTTATCAAAATTCAATTCATATGAAAAACAACACTTCAAATGAAGCATGAAACAAAAAATGATAGAAAGCAAAGACTAATAAGCTAATAAGCTGTTAATAAGCAGCTATCAAAGACGATCATGTCTCCATTATTACAACGCCATGTGAAAAAGGCCACAGTCATTTCCGAGTGCGTGAAAATCTTGCCTGTGACCTTTCAGATTTGAGTGTCAGTCAGTCACCATTAGCCAGCAGTACGACAACGAGCCAGACGGCCGGCTCCATTCCTCATTTATCATCCTCATTTATCCAAGCAGTGCTGTGCCTACCATTACACACGTACAAACACCAGAGCCTGGGGGGTTTGCAGGAGCAGATGGAGATTAAATATCTTGAACCAAAGAGCAGCAGTAGCTGTTAAGAGTGCCTTTTTTTACTTTTCCCCAAACAGATGTTTGAGGGAAGAGGGAATTCTCATAAAAGGGAATTAGGAACCGGACCAGCAAACCCACTTCCTCGAACTTTAACCTCGAGGATACAATTCAGAGAGGTGGAATGAAAGACATACATCAAAGTTTTCCCTCCGCTCTTTGGGGAACATTTACAAACAAGGATTAATTTTCATAAGTAACAGACTCTAGAGGAGGCAATGTTTTATCTTTTATAAGAGTAATAAATTACATTTGGTGTGCACTCACTGTGATCAAGGCTTGAGGACAGGCGTGTGTGGGCATACAGAAGCTATGAAGACACACATATATACTATGAGAGAAAGAGAGACTTAAAGAAAGAGAAAGAGATATTTAAACACATCCAGAAGGGGTCAGCTGGAAGACTCAGCCATTGCAATGCCCACGCACTCCCACATGCTCAACATCATTAAAAACAAAAAGGCACGACTGAAACAATGCTGCAATCTGTGATGCAACCAACAACAAGTGAGACAGATCGGCTGGAGTAAACATTCTCTGTAAAAATCTTAAAGAACACACGAAGGACGGAGGGAAGAGCTCTTTAGGTTGTTGCAATTCTGTGACACCTCTGAAGTCTATTTATTTTCTTAATCACAGGTCTTTAGGCTATGCTCTTCATTTATGAAAACAAAATAAATCATTTCAAAGAGTATGATTTAAAATCTAGTTTGTCCAATCTTTGAATTATACTAATTTACCTTGAGATTATGTGCCTCACAGAAAAGAAAACCTATATAATCAGAGTATATCAGCATTGAGATTTCCTTTAACACATTTTTGGCTGGGACCTACTGAGTGAACTAGTTCTTAAATTAGCAATACTGTCTATTCAGTTTATTGCTTTAATTTATTGAGTATCTTACGCCACCCAGTGGGCTGGACAATATCCAAACAATGGAGAGATCAAGGAGAGGTCATAAGGAAGCAGCACTGGATAAAAGAATTAATCATAAACTTTTATTTCAGCTTTTTATACATTAGAATATACGTGAATCATTTAAAATTTGGCATAATATTTTAGTGGGATTTAGAGGGTAACTGCAAAATTTCCTCAGTCATTTTGAATCTTGTGAAGTCCAAGCTCACTTTCAGTTAAAGAGATCACTTGTCGGTGTTGCAGAGCTTCAGGGCCTGCGCATGTCACCTCCTCCAAAAAGAGGACATTTTGAGGATAGACAGTGAGCCACTTCCACAGATACTCCATCCTCTCATCGCACACCCAGGGGTTTCCTGTTAGGATCATCAGGAAAGAGGAATTTCTCTCACCCAGCAGCCCTGTGGGGAAATGCTGCAGCTGATTCTGATTGAGCAGCAGAAGTTCAAGATGTTGGAGACCCTGGAAGAGGGTTGCCGGTAGATCTTGGAGATGATTCTCCTGGAAAAACAGCTGGGATAGTTTCAGGTTGTGGGTGAAGATTGTAGGGCTCAGGGAGCTTAATTTGTTACCAGCAAGATTCAGTGACTCCAGGTGGCGCAGGTTATTCAGGGCGTCAGGTTGTAGGTTTTGCAAACTGTTGTCACTCATGTCTAGATTCTTCAGATTGGGTAGCTTGTGAAGCAGAGCAGTGGGTACACTTGTTAAACGGTTTCCAGACAAGTCCAGCCAGATCAGGCTACTGTTGTCAGGAAACCAGTCAGCTTCTGCTTTTTCAATCAGATTGTTCTTCAGAACAAGACCATCAAGTGAGGCGTGGCTGAAGACATTTGGAGGAAGATTAACCAGCTGATTACCCGTCAGATCCAAAGTGTTTAAGTGAGGAACGTCCTTCAGCAGATCTAATGGAAGGCTTGTCAGGTTGTTGTGATACAGCTGGAGGTTGTTCAAAAGGGGCACAGTGCTCAGATGACTGGCTGTAATACTGCTGAGTTTGGCCGATTGGATGGATAGAAGAGTGGTGTTGGAGGGTAAACCATTTACAGGGAACTGTGTAAGGGAGCTTTGGCTGCACACCACCTCTGCACCTGAAGGTGGAAAGGAACAGGAGCACAGATCTGGGCACAAGTGGGCGCCTCTTTTTTGGCAACGACATTCAGCCAGTGCAGTGAAAATCAGGATTATCCACAAGTTCATCTTTAAAACACTACAGAAAGGAAACATACACAGTATAAGAGACAGATTCATAGAGGATATCAAGAAATAATGTAAATATCTAACTACAATGTGAAATTGTGATCAGAAAAGCATTATCCTACCTGAAAGGCACAGCACAGTTCCCTGTTTTTGATCACGCACTGGGTTTATACAATGTTGAGTATATTTGTTCCCAGCAATCAGGACCAAATGTTGCAAGAGGCAAACAAAACCAAGCAAACAAACAAGCTCATCAACTGGTGAGGGGTTACTTTTTTCTGTACATTCTAAAATTATACACAATTCTTTTTCAAAATTTCCTTTTTCATGCATAAAAATGGCATTTTTATGCAACGATATCATATTTTAAGTTATTTCAAGTGTGATTTGTAAACCACTGACGTGTTCGAAAAGGTTTATTTTCCAACGTTTAATGAACTAGGTATTTAATTGAATTTAATCCTTTACTGTATTTTCATAATCACATATTCTTGGTGTGATTTATCCTGTTAGAGAACATACACTCTATTAATGGAATAGTTTAACATTTTGGGAAATGTGTTCATTCACTTTCTTGCTGAGAGAAGACTGATACCAGTCTTATGTCTGTCAATTCAATATGAAGCTACAGCCAGCGGCAGATTAGCTTAGCTTAGCTTAGTGTAAAGACTGAAAACGGGGAAACAGCTAGCCTGGCTCTGGCCAAAAATCCACCTACCATCACCTTTAATGCTTACTAATTAACGCTTTAGAGGTAGACACATTTTTATTACCTTTAGAGGTGAGCCAGGCTAGGTGTTTTCCCAGTTTCCAGTCTTTATGCTCAGCTAAGCTTCTAAGCTCCGTCTCTTGGCTGCTTCATATTTTGCATACAGAGATATGAACAATATTGATCTTTGCATCTAAATCTCAACGAGAGCAACAAAGTGTTTTTCCTGAAATGTAAAACTATTCCTTTCATTTGATCTGCAATTAAACTGTAAGAAAGAAAGATATTCTTAAATGCTTTCTTTACTCATTATATTGAATTATACAGTCACGTTACAGTGTTTCAGTAATTGAAGAATATGACAGCTATGACAGGCTGAACTGGGTACATTACCATATCAGGTAATAACTAGGATGAGGATGAAAAATGTTAAGACTGAAGGTTTAGTTCACTTTCTGTCAGTGACATTACTGAGCGCCCCACCAGAGATGGTGGTCTGGCACATCTGATGGTCTCTGGCAGGTAGACCTTCTCTTTGTTCTTCTGAAGCCATCTCCAGAGGTACTCCACCTTCCCATCACACAACCAAGGGTTGGCGGTCAGGTCCAGTCCCTCCTCGTCCAGGGAGTTCAGAGGGTCCAGCAAACCTGTAGGGATGTGGCTCAGCTGGTTGTCATCCAGACTCAGGTGTCTGAGCTGAGTGAGCTCCTGAAAAAGGTTTTGGGGAAAATTGTTGAGCTTGTTCCGGGAGAGGAACAGATAGACAAGGTTATGGGTGCTCTTAAATATAGATGCATCCAGGGTATCTAGCTTGTTGTTTTGCAGGTTAAGCCTCTCAAGTTTGGTCAACGGGTCCAGAGAATTTGCAGAGATCTTCTCCAGACGGTTGTTGGAAAGGTCCAGATTCTCCAGGTGGGGCAGCTTCTGAAGCAGAGCAGATGGGATCTTTGTTAAAGTGTTCCCAGATAAGTCCAACCAGGTGAGGCTACTGTTATCAGGAAGCCACTCAGCATTAGTTTTTTCAATCTGATTATTCTTCAGCACCAAGCTGCGGAGCGGGGCGTGGCTGAAGACATCCGCAGGCAAGTCAGACAATTTGTTTCCTGTGAGATCCAAAGTGTTGAGGTGAGGAACGCCTCTGAGAAAATCAGAGGAAAGGCTCTGCAGGTGGTTGCTGTACAGGTGGAGCCCTTGCAGCTGGGGCGTGGCATTTAGATGCTGCTCGGAGATGGAGGTGATGTTTGTGAACTGGATGGTCAGCATGGTGGTGTTCTTCGGGAGACCCTCGGTGGGGTACTCTGTCAGGGAAACCTCATTGCAGACCATTTCAGCTCTTCTGAGGTAGCATTTGCAAAGTGCTGGGCAGGACAGCGTGCCATGGCAGAAATATGCCAACCAGATGAAAGCAAGGGCACACCAGGACTTCATTACTAGAACATGGAAAATACATCAGAAATCTTGCAAGGACTTAAATATCCTCTGCAAGTAAGTATTTCACCAATGCAAAACATCTGACAACAAATCATTTCCAGTTCATGCACATGAAGTTCAGGAACTAAATAAAACTTACTGCTCTAGTTGGATGAGTATCAGCCAGACCGCTCCTTTCATCAGATTCAGCAGTGTTCACTTGCAAATCACAGAGTCATTGGGGAGCATAGTCCCCCAATCTAATCATTACTTATTGAGTAAACAAGTCACTACCCAGTCATTAGTCAAGGACAGTCAGTTGCAACAGATTGTGTGACTCTAACCTGCAGAAAAGTACAAAACCTTAGTTAAACTTAGTTTGTTGGTTTATTGAATATTATACAGTAGTTCTGGTAAAATTGGCTGATTTTGAATTGTGATGTTGAAGTCTATATGGGAATGAGAGCATATAATGCTTACGATTTGCCACTGAGTGAGAAAGTTAGATGTTTAAATTATTTTCTACTTTGAATGATGGTAAAATGCATGACCATCAATTTAAAATCAGCTGGATTTCATTTATTTTTGCTGGAAATAAATTTCGTAATTAGATAGGCTCACTAGCTCATGCCATATAACGTTTATCAAGAAATTATTCACATGAATGCAAAAAGTTTAAAGTAGAATATTTTAAATTATATAGCAGTAAACTATACCAGTGCATCATATTTTACAAGCTCACCATATGTTTTGGGTGTAAAATATTAGTCTGTAAAGTAACTAGTATGTAAAAAAAAATAAATACTGTAATATGAAGTAGCATGAAATGGAAATAGTCTAGTATAGAACAAGTAACTCAAATGTGTACTTCCCACCACTGCAAGAAAGACATCCTTTTTTAAAAATGTAATTGAAAAGACTAGAGATAAAAGTACAAAATGTTGAATTAAGATGAGGAGGAGAAACAGCAGGTGAGGGCCGTGTGCCACCTGAGGTCACAGCGGTCAAGAGCAAGTTTCATGCCAATCGAACCAGCACATACAGTCACACAGATGATAGCAAGAATGGACAAGACCTGCAATATGAAATACAATTTTAGCAGATGGGCAACATGATGAACCATTACATTATGTATGATGAGTGCCAGTTGGCTTTAGGCTGTTCTGAAAGATTTATTTCAGTCAAGCCCACTCAATCCATGCACTTGCAAGATAGAGACGGACCTATTCTGGTATAGGAAGTTCAAATAGTATCCTAAAATACACTGTAGTCAGAACACCTCTGAAGGATCACTACAGCATTTCTATAACATATCTGTATGTATAGTGTCAATGATATGCCATAAGGATTTAATATTAATCTGTCTTTTTTTGCTGTTGTTTATCTTGTGACATCACTTTAGTATTACTATACTAATACTATACTTTAGTGTGCATAATTTCCTATGATTTCAGTATATATGTATCTTAACATAACCAAGATCTCACTGATACCACACTAATAATTCAGATACAGTGCAACCTGGGAAGATGTGGATGGAGAAATCATATTCAAACTCAGGTTTTTTCTATTTCTTCTTGTCAAAAACCAAGGAAAACTCACAGAACATGATTCTATCTGTATATATTTTATTCACCACCAGTCTGCTGCTTTTGATGCATTCATGTCATGCTTTTTTTTGCCAGCTTTGTAATGTTTCACCCCAAATTCTTAATGGCAGTATATTGAGACAACTCCTACACGTGGGATTTTAAGCAATGAATGAGAAATTAATGATTCATTTTCAGGTTAACAGAATTTATTTGAATCCATCATGAATGGCAAGAAGAAAACACATTGCTGTAATGGATGTTGTAATGGCTCTACTGTGTGTTATGAAATATGCCCCCCAACCCAAAATCATTACTCATAATGATCTTCCATTCAAAAGAACTGTATTCGTTTGCACACATACTGTATAATGTGCTGCTGACTTATATCAATAAAAATAAAACAATCATATACTATGAGCTACATTTTCTGTGTTACAATACAGACAGACCTCTTAATCCTATATACAAATGTTCACACGCATGCCAAACACCTCACAAACACAAATCCATGTGAGTCACTGCATCTGACAGAATAAAATGAGTGTTGAGCTGAGTTTTTTTTATTTTTATGAAATCTCATGAATACCGCTCATTTTCCTCTTGTTAAAATGACAATCTCAGTTCTCATGACGACAGCCAGTTTCTGCAAATGTTTCTGACCATGATTAGCTTTTTTTCAGTCTACTTCTGGAAGAAGAAGAAGAAGGAGGAATAAATGTAGAAACTGCATCCAGACTGTAGTCAGTAATCCACAAAGATGAAAATACACATCTTTGATCAGCCAGGGTTAACTGTGGAGAGAAAAAGAGAGAAAGAAAATTATGTGAAAACCTGGGATGCTACCAACAGAATGGCTGGACTTCAAAGGCACGCCCACACAAAATCCACACATATTATACAAAGAAGCTCTCCAGTAGCCACACGATGCACAAGTAAAATACTTATACAGCAGATATGGGAATTATCTTGGTCTGCATGTTTGCAAGTGTAAGATGTTAAAGCAAATTTGGGGAAAAATGCTTATTCGAGAGTTTGATGAGAACATTGATACTGTGCCAGTCACGTCTGTACGTTAAGTATGAGGCCACGCGGTTAGCTTAGCTTAACATGAAGACTGGACACAGGGGGAAACAGTTCGTCCAAAGGACACTCTGTCCAAAGGTAACAGAATCCACCTACCAGCACCTCTAAAGTTAACAAAGGAACAGTGACTATTTCTTGGCCGGAGAAGGTTTTTTTGTTTGTTTGAGTGAGCTACAGAGGTGCTGGTAGGTGGATTTTGTTACCCTCAGATGGAGCCAGGTGATCGGTTTCCCCTGTTTCCAGTGATTATGCTGAGCTAAGCTAACCGGCTGTTGGCTTTCACTTCATATTTAATGGACAGACATGAGATCTCATTAAGTAACTCTCGGCAAGAAAGCAAATAATGACAAAATGAAAAACTATTGCTTTTACTTTTTACATTGATTTTACTTCTTGCGAACATGCAAACCAAGATTAGTCCCAAATCTGTCTGCTTTTTGTGCAATAAGCATGTGCAACAAGCATGTGCAACAAGCGTATTTCTCAAACTGTCAAACTATTCTCATAACAGCGATGAAGTTCAAACACTGAGTTCATGTTTTCTACGTTTTAAAATTTTGAAATCACGCAGAAAAAAATCATGCCTCTGGCCACAATAAGGCCTCATACTAACGGCAAACATGCATGCAGAGGTTCAGTTACCCTCTCTGTCCCCCCTCCTTCACTTCCTTCAGAAGAACATATCATCATCATGATCATTATCGACATCATCCAACGACCAACTCCAGTCTCTTAGGCCAAATTCAAGCAATCTGAAACAGCAAGTATTCGGTTCACTGAGGAGTCAAAAGCCCTTAGTGCTTCGTAAACTGCTGGGGCAATACATGCCAAGTTCACCAGGGGGCAGTATAGAGCTGTGAGGAGTTAATTGAGTGACTGAATGCTGCTTGTTATTATGAGGGAAGGGTTAAAGGACACAGCAGCACGGCATTATGGGGAACGGACAGGCACAACAAGCTCTGCTACTTACAGTCTAACCAGCGCGAGAGACGTTAGAATTGTGGGGTCAGAGGTGAAGAGGTCAGAGGTCAGTGGAGGATGATACGGAGCATGGGGCCAGTGCTGAGGGATGAGAGCCAGTTAGGTTGTGGCCAAGAGCAAACTTTGACAACTGAGAATCTCAATCAATTACAGAAACCAAGACAGATACAGTTAGTGACTCCCATCATGGTTTGGCGCCACTTCCTACTCAATTAGGTGGCTACTGACGCTGCATTAATGCATTAACAGCGGTTTGCACATGCAAATGATTCAGGTCTCCTGTTTAAAGCAAGGCCTCCTGTGTCAGCCACAGCTTTAGGCCCCTTTCAACTGCACATGATCCAGGATATCAATAGAGGCAGCAAATAAGTGAGGCTTGTTGTTTTGATTGTGGTTGAGTTTTTTAAACCAAATTCTTTACTGAAAAACACACGGAGATAATCAGCTCACATTTTAAGAGTTTCAACCTTTTTGTCCCCATTCACTCTACTGCAAAAAGACACTGATCACTACAGTTTACAGTAAATGAAGAAGTTCTCTTGTGACACTGACAGCTCAGAGAAGGTTTTCCAGTAATAGGACATTAAGAGAAAATTCTAGAGAAAACACAAAAGAGTTGCTAAGTAAATGCTTTAAAGATTACCATTAGTGGCGTAAATGGTATTTTTAAAATAACATTTCAATCCAAATAGACAATTTTTTCTATCCGACTGTCAACTGTTTTTTATTTTCTATTTAATTCAAGCAAAGCCAGATACATTTTTGGAGTTTTAAAATATAGCACAAAATCTGTAATAAAATTCTATAATATATTGATTTTTTAAAACCTTATATAATATTGGGATTTACACAAGTTTTTGAAAATAATAAGGTCTACATTTCAGCCACAGATAGAAAGATATCATATGTAAACCATCCTTGCAGTCATGTTAAAGATACTACAGAAACTCAACTTTAATATGGGTAAAGAATTCTAATATTTTCTATATCTGGTAAATTTTTCCCGTCCTCACCTGGTCTTCCCCGATGGCTGCTGCTGTTTGCTGGGCTGGACCTTGATGGCTCCGCGATGGGTCGACAAATGAGGCGAACCCCTGGGTGATGGTCGCGGTGAGACTCGTGGAGAAGATCGTGACGTTGCTTCAGGAGGGATGTTTTGTGCTGCAGATGGAGAACTTACTGTCGGGTGTTTCCTCGGGATGCGTTTGAGGAGGTGACTGACCCAGCGCTGCTGCTCCTCCTGAGAGTTAGTCAGCAGAAGCAGCTCTTTGGCAGTGGACATGTCATAGTTCACTGTTGAAGCAAGAGATAAAAAAGCATTTTAGAAATGGCAGTATTCTGAAAAAATGCTCATAATATTTGGCCCATCATATCTTAAGTTGACTCAACACCTCTCTGACACAGAATCAAAAACTAAGAACAATTTAAATAAAACTTAACAAAATTATTGTTGGATCAATTTCAATGAACAATGGTTGATGTTCTTTTTGACATTTAGTGTTTTATCCAACATTAATATAATATATAGAGAACTGAAACTACTAATTCATTGTTAGATGAAACGAAACAAAAAGTCTCGGAAAGCATTTTCTGGTCCCGGCTTCTACAACTTCATTGTAAATTGAATATATTTGGGTTTTCGGTTGTTGGTTGGAAAAAACAAGCGGTTTCAAAAAATCACCTTTAGCTCTGGGAAATTGTAACGGGTTTAATATAATGTAATATAATATGTTACTATAGTAAGCAAATGGCAGCTGTTGAAACAAACATAATGGTGGTGGTGCTTTCGTTTTGTATTTTGACCACTTTGATTAGCTCAGTGCAGTTGAGATGTGTGTCGACTAGACATGTGCACCCAAATTATTTGTACCATGGTGCAAATAAAGTTCTATATTAACTCTTGACTGAGCATACACACCCTTGCAGGGCACGATGGCTTCCTCCTTTCTGTCCAAGTGGTCTTTGTGGCACTTGGTGTGGCAGCGGCGGCACTCGAGGGCTGGCGGGGGCCTGAAAACGTGCCACAGGGGCCGAGTGCAGGCCTCACAGCTTGAGGGGAAGTGGTAGAGAGTGAGGATGAATTCGTGGCCCTTGTGGTTGATGTAGGAGGGACGATCACCATACAGCGTGGGCTCCACAGCAACCTCCTGGTCACGTTTAATCTCGCCTTCATTTGCGTACAGGATCTGCAGGACAGACAGATGAATTGAGAAAACCGCACCCGAGTTATACTGGCAGCCTGTGAAAGGACGGAGAGGGGACAAAAAGATGAGGCGACAGGGAGAGTCCCTGCTCATCACCTGGAATATCCTTGGAATTTCTTTGGCATCTGCACGGTATACATCAGTTTGAGTGACAGGTCGGACATGAAACAGCTTGCTGTGGGAGGGAGAGAGATGGAACAGTTAAGTGTTGACCGAGGGTAAAGTTTACTCTGGGTACAGAGAGATTTAACATTTTGTGTCTAAACTAGAATACCTTCAAAGACACTGGCTCAAAGTATCAGTAATGCACAGCTTCAGGTGAATAATCCTAATGTGTAGCTGCAGCAAGGCATGCTAACTTGAGTTGGTTTCCTATTTGAAAGGACTTCTATTTATTTTATTTTATTTTATTCTTGTTGGCGTCTCTTATTTATGTTCTTAGCCACACTAGCGGCATGGCTCAGGCTGACTTTTCCTGTAGTGCCACCACGAGGTTCACATTTTTGGTGTTGAGTTAAATGTCACCACAGCTATTGGATGGATTGCCATGAAATTTGGTATGCATATCTACGGCCCCTAACTTTTCATCGCACCATCGTCTCAAAATTCTATTTGTGCATTACTTTGATTTATTGCCAAATACCTGCAAAGCGCATTACACCTCAGCTGTACTTTGTGTTTAGTGCTAATTAACTAAACTAACTCAAATAAGATGGCGGCCATGGTAATCGTTATACATGCTAAACTTCATGTTAGCATTGTCATTGTGAGCTTGCTAGCAGTTCTCTACCCAAGTACTCTGCCTAGCAAGTAGACTCTTGCTTAAACTGTTGTTCTGCTGTTTAAAAAGGTGCACTATGCATACATTTTACCATTATTGTTAACTCTTTGTGTTACACGTTCAATCCTTGCTTTAAATGACTCACTCGATGTCCAGGGTCATGAAAGGATTGGCCTGCTCTCGGTCCAGCTCGCTGTCATAGAACAGGATCTTCTTACTGCTCACAACTACAAACTGTAAAGGAAACGGAAACCAGGGCCAAAACGTTAGAGGGGGAAATGACTCAATGATAATGGTGATTACTAAATAAACACAAAAAAAAATATATATATATATATATATATATATATATACGACCGTCACCAAGTCATCTTAGTTGCTTCACCTTAATCAGACCTTAACCTTTATATCGC
>JAVQJL010071212.1:0-23293 GCA_036024295.1 Nannoperca obscura | reverse complement strand
TATTGTTCCTGCTCTCATTATTAGTATTGACATTAACATTTTTAATAAGGATGGCATCAGTACCATTACCACATCTATTACTTTACATCTCTATGTAGAACTGTACTGTACTACTGTATGTTCTCCTTCCTCCTGCTCTCTCTCCTGCCCCCCGGCTCACCTAGAGCCTGGTTCTGCTCGAGGTTTCTACCTGTTAAAAGGAAGTTTTTCCTTGCCATTGTCTCCTAGTGCTGCTCATGGTGGGATCGTTGGGTCTTTGTATGTGTGGGAGTTGGTCTCAACCTGCTCCATGCGAAAGAGTGCCCTGAGATAACTTTATGATATGGTGCTAAATGTTTAACGAGAGAAGCACATAGCTAGGGAAAGTAGTTGAATTTGTAACAAGCATTAATGGGATATGATTGTGTACAAATGTAGAGGGAGAGGAGCTCAGTGCATCCTAGGTAGTGTGGTGGAAATCTGGAAATGAAGTCTTCTGAAACGACGAAGTCCTTGTAAACTCAAGTAGGAGTTCGTGAAAGTACAGAGTGTGGAAATGGCAAAAATTTGCCAAAATATTGATATGAAGTTATTAATAACTCACTTCCTGCTGGGTCTGGGGGGAGGGGGTCCAAGAAGCTTATATCTAAGTCTGAACAAGATACATAAGTGTACAAAATTTGGTGACTGTAGCTCAAAGTGAAAGGAGGGGGCTTTCGTTTTTAGAACTATAGGTGGCTCTATATTTTTCCTTGCACTGTTGGCGCTCGGGCCCTAATAATAATAATAATAATAATAATATTTTAAATTTCAATAGGTCCTTGCACGACCTTTCGTGCTCAGGCCCTAATAATGCTTTGCATTTCCATAGGGTCCTTGCACTGTTAGTGCACTAACAGTGCTCGGGCCCTAATAATAATCCTTTGAAATTCAATGTCCTTGCACACATTTTTCGTGCTCGGGCCCTAATAAATAGTTAATACATATTTCATGGACATTATAAGGATATATTAATTTCATTTTTATTTCACAAATAATTAGCAAAAAAATATTTCATGTATTGAATATGGTCCTCCATGGGACCCCAAGCCCAGGCCTCCACTTCGGACCTCCATCACCACGGAAGAGTTTGCAAAATGGACACTGAAGAGTTGACGATGCAAAACCGAGGGCTATAAATTGTACATTATACAAAAAATACAAGAATGTGCAATCTTCTTATCCATGATGTTTGAAAGAAAGGCAAGAAATGTTATGTTGTAAAATGTAATGTTCATGTCTGCATCCAAGAGGAGGGTCTCTGCCTTGTTCATGATTTAAGGCAGGCCATGCAAAACACTTACCTTTGGTCTCTCTCAATGCAGTAACATTAAGTTGCCAATACAAGCTGCACCTCAAAATACTCGGCCAGATGTCAAGATTTTATATCGTTCTGCTCCTGCTATTCCCACACAAGGTTGCAACATTGTTATATTGTCAGGCTCGGAGGAACGGAGACCCAGAAAGCAGACGTTGGCCGAGGAGAAAAAGTCAAAAATACTTTATTGGTAACTCACTTGGAAGGGAACTCAAAAGGGACGCAGGACAAGGATACAGGGAACGCGGGACATCAGGTGCAGGAACTCAAACACGGAAACCAGATGCAATGAACAGAGACAGAGACAGAACAAAGGAAACCACCACACTAAATAGACACGACAAACGATGGGAACAGAAACAGGTGGGTGACAAGACACAGGTGACTAATCAAAAGGGGAGGGAAACAAGACAAAGACAGGAAACTGACCCCAAAACTACAAAATAAAACAAGAAACTGAACACAAAGATCAGGGATCATGACATATATGTTATTAGGGTCTGTATGTTTAAGTCTGTAATGTGTGTGTGTGTGTGTTTGATATCGTCTGTATGTGTTAGTCTGTAATGTGTGTCAGTTTGTCAACATCTGTATGTTTTAGTTTGTAATGTGTATTGTGTGTTTGATGTCGTCTGTATGTGTTAGTCTGTAATGTGTGTGTGTTTGTTAGCATCTGTAATGTGTGTGTGTGTGTGTTTGTTAGCGTCTGTATGTGTTAGTCTGTACTGTGTGTGTGTGTGTGTGTGTGGTTGTTGGCGTCTGTATGTGTTAGTCTGTAATGTGTGTGTGTTTGTCATCGTGTGTGTGTGAGTCTGTTATTTGTGTGTGTGTGTGTTTGTTATCGTCAGCATGTTAGTCTGTAATGTGTGTGTTTGTTCGTTATCGTCAGCATGTTAGTCTGTAATGTGTGTGTGTGTGTGTTCGTTATCGTGTGTGTGTTAGTGTCTGTATGTGTTAGTGTGTAATGTGTGTGTGTGTGTTTGTTAGCGTCATTAGGTAGGTAGATTGAGTAGGATTTAAAGCCATGAAATAAATGGCTGAATTTGACATGAAAATGGTGTGCAGAATGTAGCATGTCAAAATCAGTATTAGAAAGCTTAATCAAATCAAGGGTAAAATGACACCTTAAGACAGGGGTCTCTAAACTTTTTCCTGTGAGGGCCACATAAGCTTTTCCCTTCTCTGATGGGGGCTTGGGTCAGTTTGTAACAGAAAAAGTGTGACAATCGCAGGGGTGCCCAAACGTAAACATTTATTGTTTTCCAGAAAGCCACACATAACCAAGTATTAATAACCCTTTCCGGGAAAAATGCAAGGTGCCATTTCCATTCTGGGTCGATTAGCTCTGGGACCATTTTGTCTTTTGAATGAAGAAATGCGTTAATTTTGGGTAGCCGCTCGTAAAAATGCCTAAAACTCTGCCCCAGTTCAACCATCAGACCTCTGTGTAGTACAGCACATCGCAGAGGGCTGCCAGCTCCTCGCACATCTCAAAGTTTGCACTAACTCCAGAAATAAAAATGAGCAGCTGCGCTGTGTCTTGCACGTCCGTGCGCTTGAGCGTCCTCGGCCCCTGCCTGGTCCAGCCTCGGCCGAGCGTCCTCGGCCCCCGCCTGGTTCAGCCTCGGCCGTGCGTCCTCGGCCCCCGCCTGGTCCAGCCTCGGCCGAGCGTCCTCTGCCCCCGCCTGGTTCAGCCTCGGCCGTCCCTGATCCCTGCTGGATGGCAGCCGCAACCGTCCCTGATCCCTGCTGGATGGCAGCCGCAACCACCCACTCCTGCTACGCCATGTCAGGTCGCCGCCGAGCTGCCTCGGCCTCTGCCCCTGCTGATGAGTGGTGGCCGCCTCCCTTGCCTCTTCGGCCTCTGCAGCCTCCGTTTCCTCTGGGCCGTCCACTGGAGCGGCTCCTCCTTCAACCTGGCCGCCCTCCCGAACGGCCTTCCACGTAGGGTCTTCGTACCTGGGCTCGACCGGGCCGCCCTCCCAAGTGGTCCTCCATGCCGGGTCGCCCCTTGGGCTCCTGTTCTGGGTTTTCTGAACAAATCATTTATCTCATTGTTGTTGTTGAACTTATTTGGAAAATGTCTTTGCTAATTTGAGAAATCTCATATACACCAACCAAAATTAAGTTAGCACTATCTTTTTTGTTCTCATGATTTTTAAGGTACTTAAATTAAATACATAAATTAGGTTTAATGTTAATGTATTTTATTGCACTTCATTTCTGAGATGAAGACAAGTTATCCACAATACATTTAAGAAATTCATCTGCACACAGTGGTAGAAGAGTCCCACAGGACTTTAGGGCGAAGCAGGTCAAGGCATTGCATGCTAGCTTTAATGTTAACAAACATTAATCAAAAAATCCCACTTCAGAAAAGCTCACCTACAAATATCTCTGGACTTTGCTGTCTTCATCACAATGTGCTGTAGACCCATGTGGAAAAACAAGCCGTATGTTCTCATATCCAATATTTTGCTAGCTAGCTAACAACTAGCATACCATTAGATACATCTTGAATTTACGTTTGCCTGCTTACTATACATCTCCAGTGTACTGTACAGTTACATACAGTTTGGGGGTAAAGTTGCGTGTGTACTTGTAGCACTCATACACTTACACTCCCCTCCTGCATGTATAGCCTACTGACCTCTCCTGGGTTTCAAACCTGCAGTTCCCCTCTTGCCCGCCAGTGAACCCACTCCTTAGCGCTCCACCTGCCTGCAAACCTGGATGTGTTACTTTATCACTTCGTTGTTAGGTTAGCGTTAGCGTTGTTCCCAGTTAGCTAGCAGCTACAGTGTTCTACCAGTGTCTATGTGCATCATATCATTAGAGGTTAGCCTTTGTTCTCAGTTAATGAAATATGATGAACATGTTAAGTAGGCTACAGTAGTTAAAATCTATTTCACTTTGAACACTGAAATACTGCTACATACAAGGCATCACTAATAATTTAATTTGAATAATAACAAAAGACATTCTGAATGATGAAGTCTATTTTTACTTTAGGTGGAAAGTATTGTAAGTAGCCTACATTTAGCCTACTCAACTACTGTACTTTACTTTGACACACTTAGTACTTGAGTTTTTAAATGTGCTACTTTATACATGCACAACACAACATTTGAGAGAGAAATATTGTGCATTGTACTCCCCTATAAATGTTTGATAACTTATGACTAACTAATATAACTAACTTGATTCAGGTTAGGCCAAATGATACAAAATAGGTTACAATTATCAAATATTGTGATTTATGACAATGAATTTTTGTATAATGTATCAGAAATCAGAATCAGAAATCCTTTATTAGTCTTGCAGTGGATAAATTTATGTTGTTGCAGCAAAAGTGTACAGTGCAGAAGTACAGAATGTACAAGATAAGACTTCATTAAATCACAAGCAGTAGGCTATATAAAGCACTTAAAATAAGACCAAACTTTACCAGATGCAACATTAAAGTGATGCATCATAAGTTATTATCCAAATAAACATACATTTTCTGAAAAAGGCACTTCTGCACAATGAGTACTTTTAATTTTGGTGCTTTTGGTATATTTGATGCTAATACTGCTATAGTTTTACAGCCATATCTACCACCATGAACATATTGCATTTACAGTTTCAAAAACTCACTGTTATACTGAATGCTTGAGCAATGAACCAGGTTAAACACATCTACTGATTAACGTAGCACAAATGAACTTGATGATGCTGTGTTGTCAAACAGTGGTACTTCATGTACATTTACCTGACTGGTTTGGTCAATCTGCATAAAAAATATCAAGAGACAATGAATTGGTTAATGCTTGAACATACAAAAGAAAAAGAAAAAAAGGTTTGTGACAAGTTTGGGTGTAAAACAAAGAAGGAATGATGAAGTCCTACTTTTTGGAGCCATACATGATTAATTGCCAAAGTATGCATATTATTATAACATTGGTAATTAAATCACATTGGTAACTGTATGAGTAATATAGTAAAGTAGTAGTAATAGTATATTTTGCATCTATGTAGACAAAAATGACACTGTTTTTGCTGGAAAGCCTCTGATGTAACACAAAACTACAAAGTGGAGCTCATCAGTTGGTTATAACATAGGAATGACATCAGAATTTCATGCAAAATTATTTTTAAACTTGTTTACACCTACATTTAGTGTGTATTGTCTGAGTTAACTGCTGATTATGGTCTACTACTGGTTATTATTGTCAACCAATATTAACAAATAAATAAATAAATGCAAAACATTAGTAAATGTGTAAAAACATTGTAAAAGAAATGACAACTGTGACACTGCCTGATCTTTTGCTCATCTTTTTATTTCATGATTAATATTCACATCACTGGTTAACAATTAATCACAATAAACATCTCTTTCATACCAAATATTCAGAATTGAAGGGGGAGATGAGCTCTATCTAATAGGACAGATGCCTGTAACATCCAGCAGTTTGTTGTCTTCTGCATGCTCTTGCTATGGTGTTGTGCCCTACAGAATAATACAGCATACACTACAGTGGACCCACGTCACGGGACTGAAAAGTAGTTTACTTTGCCTGTTTCCTCTACAATTGTAATGACAGATTTGGACATGTAGCTTGAACCCTATAAACAAAGCTGGTCTAATGAATAAAATCAATACAGTACAATATTCATCATGTACAAAGCAGTTCAGAGTTCTAATGTTGTGCTCTCCTTAATAAACAAACAGTTTGAATATTGGTTTTAATGGGTTACCATCTGGTACTTGTTGTATATGTGATACAGGACACAAGTAGCAAAAGCTACTTTTCAGTGCTGTGATGCTGACAAGCCTCTGTAGGTGGGAGACACAGCTAGGGGGCTCCAGGTGCATATCTACCAACACTCCCTCTTATTCTGGATTAAACGTTTTTCCCAGTTACATTTCATGCAATTAGCCATCTCTCTTATTAGGACAGTTCAAGTTCATATTTAATGTAGGTTTGAGCTTAGCCGCTCAGACACTGAGAAGATAATTCGGTCCAAGACTTCTTTTAATTCAGTCTTGTGTTGGTAAGTATGTCAAGGTGTCTATATAGGAGCTGTCTAATACAAGACATAACTTTCTATCGCATGCCAAAAGACTAAGCCTGGTTAGTCTAACAGGGGGGTGGCTGTAGGCGGGAGAAAGGGCTGACCAGTGTGTGTCAGGTGTCACATGTAGTGCATTTCAAACCCAAGTGGAAACCAATCAGATTTCTTTTTTTTTTTTCTGTTTTAATGAACTAAAGTTTGCCAACCAATTCTGAAGAGTGTTCTTTTGTTTTCTGTGATTCTTTCTGTACTGCTTCAGTTAAGTTATATATCAGACCACACCAAACACAACACACACTGCCTCCCTTCCTGCCCTTCAATTTGAATCCTGTTAATAGTATTTCCATGTCATCTATCTTCCAAAACAAAACAGAGACAAACCTCATACATGTATTCATAATCTTGCATCTTTAATACATTTTAAAAACATTCTTGAGACTTAAGCAGCCCTTTTCTTGGAGGAAAAAAGGCAGACTCCAAAAAAAAAGTACACTTTTCCTTTCCTATGCTTTTAATTTTATAATAATACCATTATTAACCTTAACAGTAACAGGTCTATAAACCTGCAAGCTCATTTGTCAACATCCACAACACCCTGTTAAGAAGTTAGATTTTTTTTTTGGAGTGATAAAAACATGGTGGAATTATATACAATGGACAGTGTGAGATACTAGTGGAAGGGTGGTATTCAAGCACTATAACTAAGAATCAAACAGTCGTGAACGGACATCAGAGTGAATCTGTTTATTACCTTTTGTCCAAGCTGCAAAGCTGCAACATTAAGTTTATTCCACAATTAACCATACTAGTGAATACTAAGTACTAAAAACATAAAAAATGCTGACCATGTCCGGGGACCTTTGTGGCATGTCATCACCCATCTAATTTCCTGTCACCTCTAAACAAAACTGCTCTTCCAAAATCAGTCATCTCTGAAGTAAGATTAATGGAACTATGTTATAAAAACAACAACAACACAATTTCCATATCCAGGGCATTAATAGGTGTATATAAAGTGTGAAAAATTCTGTGATGTACATTTTTTTTAAATTTGGAACTTCTGCCAGTTCTTATTATCACTGAAAATCACTTACTTAACATACTGTATGCTAAAGGAGTGACATTCATTCATGACAAAACATTCTATCAAAGTTAGTTTTGATGCTAGTCCTCTCTAAACAAACAAGGCTCCTCAAAATTCAGTATGGCCCATTAACTGACTATAAACAGGAACACACCCACTTGGGAAATGTGAATTTGTAGCTTGGTCAGAGAGTAATAACCAGTGAATGTTGACAGGAACAACATGAGGGCAGACTGGAGTGTTTTTATAGCCAATAGAACAACACCGATGACCAAAGTTCCACTAAAATCCTCTAAGCTGACCAGTAGATGTGTCATCCAAGATTCACCACATCAGGTCATCCGGTCATATGGTAACATACTCTTACACTGAGCTTCCAACACACATTAAGACTACAACTTGTTCCTATTTTATATACACAAACTACTGCCTACACCTATCAAAGTGCTTTCATCCCTTTGTTCTTCTGTTCCTGAAGAAAGATTCACATTATCATTTTCACATATGATCCACACATTATGTATTATGTTTTACTTTTAGGCAACTCATGGAAATGATTTGGAGGGAACAGTACAATATTAAATATGCTTATATGGTGCTTTTAGTTGTCTAGTCTTTACTTTTGATTATTTTATCACTTGCTCTTTGATTATCATAACTTTATCTAACTACCAAGACTATTTTGCTTCCAAAAGCACACGTGCACAGCACACAGTTGACAATGTTTTACCAATACACAGTAAAGCGACTTTTATATCACTTCAGTGCATAAAAAGATTTACAAGACTGTGTTCAAAGTGCACACGACTTTTGAGTTTTAAGGGGAACTCTACATAATTAACATGATTTTGATAGTATTTACTATTCCAGACACAATAATATAGTGTGGCCATCAAAGCTAGTTTAAATGACAGCAGTATGTAACTTTACATAAGCTTCTCTAATGGTGATGTAAGGTTTCTCAGTCAGCCTTTTAAGTCTCAGAGCCAGACTATCAGTGTTCCAGAGGCTCAGCAGCACTCTCTACAGGATGGATGCAGTAGTAACACTTCACACATCTGACAACTACAGCAACACCCCACAAACACGTCACTAAACCGTCATAGTTTCAGTGGAGACCATCCCTGCCTTAAATGCACAATGCATAGACAGTGAGTAGATAGGACCTTCTCCATTAAGATGGCCGCTTCTCGTCATATTACTGCTGTGACGCATAACAATGCTTTTGGTCTGTTAATCAAAGTCACACCACAGTGTTATTTTAATAGAATCTAAAATGCCAAAACTGAATTTAGGTGATTTCATAAAAGATTACAAACAAGCTGAAAAACCAGATCATTTCAAACATTTTACAATTGTGGAATCTGAGCAAAAATAATGTTCCCTACAACTTTATGCTTATTTCTCATCAACAATTTAATTTATTTTCTATGACCATTTTAATGTTTTTATCGCTTAAAATGTGGATCTCTATTTAACAAGGAGATAATTGTTCACTAGAAAGACAACTCAGAGCACCACTGGATGGTCCCAACTATAGTATTTACAGGCCCTTCTTGGTTCTGCCTTGTTGAAATACTGCTCCATTCATGGCATTTTTGGAGCTGGGCAGTTCCTGCTGTCCAGTGTACTAAAATATTTTCTTTGAGATTTTTATATTTTTTGTATAGCCAGTAATATCCTATACAAAACAAAGAAAAAGCAAAGACTGAATATAAAAACCAAAACCAAACAAAAAATGTAATTAAAAAAACTATTTACTTCCATATATTTACACAACAATAACATTCAAATATATGCCAGAGACAATCTGTTCATGTGCAGTAGTCACCTCACATTGCTTGGTAGTAGTACTTTGTGTGTTGAATCTACTAGACAATCTGCCCCTATTAGAGACAAATCTCTAATAAATAAATCAGTAAATCATTAAAACGTTGCAAAGAAAATGCCAGCTTCAGACTTGCCATGAATGTAACATTATCACCTTTAATTTACAGTCCTTCCTGCAAGTAAACTCACTGCTCTCTTAACTTCCTGTTAGCTTCTGTGGTTCTTCTCTGTCTCTGTTCGTCTCTCTGTCTGTGTATGCACAGGTATTAGGAGGTTCTCCCAACTAAAATCACTGTATTGCTGTCAAAGAGTTGGAGTAAAACACAGGAAGAGGAAATAGACGAGAAAGCAGCAGGATAAGGTAAGCCTATGATGAACGACAATGACTATGATAGGAACAACACACCGACACAGCTCATCATTGTTTTAACAATATCAGCATAGACCAGCAAAACACAATAAAGAGTTGGTTTAATTGTAGAACTGAGAAATGCTTCTATGAACAGCATACCGTTTTTATTTTTAGGGTGCTGATTTCTGTTTGTATGTGTGTATATGTGCTGATTTCTGTTTGTGTGAGTATGTGTGCACGCACACCAACAAGCATGTGTGTGCTTTCCTGTATATATCTGCGCTTATGTGTAAGTGTGTTTGTGTGTGAAGTTAGCAGGTCTCACAGAGAGGATTCTAAGATACTAGTGGGAGGACTTAAAGGAGGGTGTGGCTATCTAGCCCCACCCACTCTCCACTGGGGTGAACCACATGACCAGGAAGTGCCATATTGGGAAAAGGAAGGATCTGTCTGTCTCTAATAGCCACATGTGAACTGTAAATACTAGACACAGCTCAGGGTGACTGCTGGGGTCCCTCACAGGAGGGTCTATACTGTAGGTGTACGAGTGGGACTTGGGGGTTATTGGATCAAGTGATTAGACAGTGTGGGAACCAAAGAGTTATGGTACACGAGAACAGGATTGCATGTGCTTTGGCAGAACTTGTCTGAAGACTGAAGGGTTTAGTGCCCCCAACCCTTATGCCATGCAAAGGGTCAACATATTAGTATGTGATCTTATTTAGAGATAAAGGTTTAAGGGTTTCTAAGTCTTACACTGATGTTTTGGGGGTTAAGGTGCTTTTTTATTTTTTGGTCATTTCTAAAATACTTTCAACAACCAAAACTGAGTGGGGCTGCAGTACAGAAACATCCACAATAATGTGTGGACTTGTGCTAAGATTATGTGAACAGGACTGTAACTGCTCAGCTTCCTGAGCAGAATGTGAACTGCTGTAGTAGCTTGGTGACATAAAGACTAATCACAGGGCTAGTTGGCAGCTGACGAGCTAACCGGTAAGACCCTAGCAAGCAGAGGAAATGCTAGCGCTAGTCAGTCCCAACAGATACATTTTGTTCTTAGGACTGTACATCATTTCAGTCACTTACTGAAGAGGGGAAAAAACTCTCAGAGCTAGTAAGGCTACTAATAAAGCAAGCTTTTTTGACATATTTGCACCATGACTCCTGTCTCATAATTATCTGCAAATTATTCCTCTTTTGTGGAGCAGTTTATACTCCAACAAAGGTGGGTAAATAAAAGTAGATGGTGTAACACAGCTAATAATCTATTATAGCTTCCTGCATTTTGGACTTTCCAGCTCTCCGATCCTTCAAAGAACAGCACTGTTAAGACGGCTTGCTATTGGTCAATAGTGGAAATTAGCATGTGAAAGTTTAGTACCTTGCATGGTTTTACTTTGCCCATGTGAGCAAAACCACTGATCATGGCAATTCTACTGCAATAAATGAATTTTGTCATACATTTTAACCAGATTTTTAAACAGCAGCCTGTGACATGGTTGTTGACACTGTCTGCAATAAGAAAAGTGCTACATATAGTATACTGTGCATTTATGCATTCATGTTCGTTAACTAAAAGGTGCAGCAGCTAGCAGTTTAACTCCAAGGTTTAACAGTTACCAGAATAGGTTAAATACTCCTATTCAAGAGCACTTCCAGCTTGACTTTGTATTCACTCCTTCAGGGTCAAATACTGTGATCTTAGCTTCAAGATCAAATACCTGTCTTCAGTACCAAATCCTATTTGAGCCAAGGCTACCCAGAGAAGCAACAGAGCTCGCTTTATGCCTACATTTCTTGATGATTATCGTGCAATAATCACATCATTAAATTATGCTTCTAATTGTAGTAAAAGTCATCTGCTTTGTTGTGTCCTCTACATTTCCTTGTGAGTACTGTCAATGAATGCAACTTTTCTTAAAACATAACACAGGAATTGTCTGACATCCAAATACCTCCTGCACTGACTTTCTGCACTGATTTGGAACATTCTAAAGATCTATGTCCAAACTTCTCCAGTTGTACCCCCTTTTACTGTAAGCTCTTGTTGTCTGCACCGATCACTGCTAATTGTGAGCATCATGACATTAATAGTCCAGAGACAAAGAAGCATTATTGAAATACATTTTGGGGAGACAAACTGGTGCAATGATACCAAAGGATGTAACTGGAGATGTCTGATAAGTGAGCTGTAGAATAGTTAGACAACGTGCAGTACTGTAAATACTGTAGATTGGGAAATAATTGCTGGCTGGCTGGGAGGCTGGAATGTGTTGATTTGAAGCAGACTTGAGAGTATTTGCCCTGCTGCTGCCAGTAGCAGGCCTCAGCTGGTTAGTGTAGTCTGGGGCGAAGTGGAATAGAAGTAGGATAAACATTAGCATTTGCATAGGGCTAACAAGATTGGAAGATCATAGGGACCATAGATGGGCTTTAGTAACCAAGGTCCGAGGTTGTTTGCGCTATAAGGGCACGTTTTAAAACAGTAATTAGACTCGTAGGTGGAAATATTCTATGAAAAAACTGGCTATGCCCAGTATACTTCCATATAGCATTGACTACTACTAGTGGGTTTATTGCATTGAGGTTGTTAAATTTGGGGATTGACGTTGAAGTCCTCTAAATCGGTGCTTACTAGGGAATTTTATCAGTTGAGAAGCTGAGAAACACAGACAAACAGCAAACAGCAGTGCTCTTCTCTGTGGTGGGCAGGGCCAAAGGTCAACCCAAGGGCATCAAGGGGTCAAAGGTCAGGGGTGGTAGCAGGAAGCTGGCAGGCGGACCCCAGAGAAACACTGAGAGGCAATCGGTCAGTTTGGTGCTGCAGTGGGCGAGATGAAGGGTGGGGCCAGAGGGAAGTGACTGCGCCGTGGTAGGTTGATTGGTCAGTGGATTGGCAGGTCGGCGAGCGCCATGCGTGTCCCACCAAAATCTACAGGTCACTGGGACTCAATCTGTAGAGGGGAAGAAACTGGATTAGAAAGAGGGTAAGTAATTAGCAGAAAAAGAGAAAAGAAGGTGAGAAAAGGAGAAAATGGTGATTCTGAGACAGGGGTGGAAAGTTCAAATTTTGCCAGCCAGATGGTCTCTAGCTAACAGGCTGTTAGTGTCTAGGGCAGGATCATATGAATTATGGGCCAAATTATAAAACAGTCCTGTTTTTTATTGTATTAGCACTACAGCCATCCATCAGTTAGGCAGAGTTTGGCAACCGCATCGAGTGGCAGAAGTCTGTTGTCCTTCTGAAGTCAGGGAGTCTGGAGGCCTGCTGCAGTGCCTGAGATGAATTTATCCACTAAACCTGGCTAATCTTTACTCTGTAGGTCTCATAATTTAATTTACAAATGCATGCATGCACACACAATATCTACTTGTCTCTGAAATTGACTGATCGCTAAACAGCAATTGTCCAGTCATAGCTACTATATCTAGGCATATCAGGCATGTAAAGCGTTGGATTTCTTTACATGTTAAAGCTGTTTACATGGGGCTGTAGCTAGAGCAATACTTGGAATCTTGAGAGTCTGGAGGGGAGTATTCTGTTTTCCCACCTTTCTAATAGCAGATAAACAGTGTGTTTACTTCTGTCAAATTTTGAGTGGTAAGTCTGCCACCGTTAACATTCTAAGCTGCATATGTGCTGTGCAAGAATGCAAAGCTTGACAAGCATAGCAACAGTAAGAAAGTAAGGGGGACGTAGTTTAGAAAAGGGTCAGCTGGTTACAATCACAGACGAGCACTTCATTGCTTTTAAAAGTTATCGTGTGTATCTGTGTTTACACCCACTTGTCTCAGGGATGCGTTTGTCTATGCTAAGTGGCTCCCTCAGTCCATCTCCCCCAAAAGGAGTAGGTGTGGGCTCCTTCACCCCATTCTCCTTAGCAACACCTCCTGGTGCTGTTGCCTTAGCAACACCTGCTGGTCCTGTTGTTGGAGCGCCACTGGGGGGTGAAGATGTCTTTTCCTCTGTTTTCTCTTCCTGTAGCCAAATATAGACACACAAAAAGGGAGGAACACACACACACACACACAGAGAAAGAGAGAGAGAGAGAGAGACATACACACACACACAAAGAACACTATGGTTTTTATGATTTTTATTATACTGTACTATCTGATGCTACCACACCATCTAGTGGTGTCAGACAGTAAAAGCACAATGAGTCAGCAGAACCAGAGAAGTTAACTATCTGTTAACTGATAATGACAATGATAATGTGTTAAAGTGTGACCTTGTGTCCGTTGGTCTGTCCGTTGCCTGGCCCCACGTTGTCCAGGGATCCAATCTTAGACTTAGCTTTAATGTTTAGCTTATGGGACTCAATCTTCACATCACCTCCACCTGAGGAAAAGAAGATTAGTATGAGACCAGCATAGAAAAGAGTTTGAAGGAAGGAAAATAGAAGAGAATCAAAGTTTTAAGACCAACCCGGCTTATGTTTTATGTTGTCCTTGGAGCCACATTTGGATGTCACCTTGCTCAAATCAACCTTCTTATTCAGGATCTGCACCTGGGGACAAGGAGAGATCATTAAGTAGGCTCTTATATTAACTCATAAAGACGCCATATCCAGTACAGTGCATTTATACTTCAGTGTCCACTCTATCCACTTTAGAAAATTACTGTCAGCCATTATCATGCACCTGGTGTATTTATAGAGTGGATAACATTCTAAACAAAACCATGGAGTAGTAGGAAAAGGGATATAACACAGCAAATGCTACCTACCCATGCTTTATTCCCTACTTAGACCTGTATTATTGTTACTGAAGGTGCCTTTTTGTTTTGTTAGGCTGGTAAATAATGCTCCATTTATGCAGATAAATTGGGACAGGTTATAACTGAACGATGTGAGAAGGCAGTTATTAGACTGTCACATCATGAGAGTGTGTGTTCAGGATCACAAGGACTAATCCTGATTAGTCTGACAGCAGCTGGCACTGATGGATTTTAAGACCCGGTGACCTGCCTGACAGTGTGTGATAAGATCAATCATTTGCATATTTGATGACCCTTAATGCTGGTCAAATTCTATTAGAAAACAAACCAAGATTAGCTCTGATTGCCCGACAGACATTAGAGCTCTCCCTCATTGGAAGACGCTTGACATGATTTTATAATATAAATCTAATTATTTGAATTTTAAACAGCCACTTTAATGATTAATTATGTAATTTTAGACTGAGGAAACACACCAGTGACTTCATTAAATAAAGAAAATGTTGATATTGGTGCAACTTTTCATTGTGGTAACTCTACTGCAGTACATGAGCTTTGTAGTATACCCTTGTACTGTAGTATTAATACCTAATAGGAGTGCATTTTGTATTTGCTTGTTTTATTTGGGACATGCTTTGGAACATACTTTTACATGTGTTGTATACAATGAAATATTACATTTACATGTAAAACAACAGTACACAAAAAGGTATATTACTAATGTAATCAAGGCAGCCAAGAAATGGACAAGACATAGTACAAATTAAAATAAACATCTGGGTAATAACAGTACAACGGTTAAGAGGTATTGGGCAATCATGGGCAATGTGACATTTATATTGCAGCATGACAAAACATAATTACATGATAAAATAAAATTTGCAAAGGAAAGTCTTTTATACTGTATCAATATGTCATTACTGATTTTTGCTATCAACATTCCAACTATCTGATTTACATATTAGTGTTGCATATTTCTTTGGCAATTGATACAATTTCTGTAAGCTTTACTGTGTTGTCATGACTACAAGTGGTGACCCGGAAGGCATATTTCAGGGTCCACAAGAAAATGAATCCCATAGCTTTGCTGAAAACTGAACAGTTGCTGATACTGTGATATGTGTGATCGGTCCAGGCTACACCTCTATTTGATGCCTTTACTTAGACAGTATACTGAGACAGCAAAGTGGTGATTGTGAATGCAGCCCAGGAATGGGATATGATAGTGCAGCAGGTGTTTGGAGCAGATGGGAACAACATCTGGAAGGGTGGGCAGAAGGACCTGTGGTCATTGCACTTTAAGTGAAATCAATCCAAAATGCAAACAGTAAGACCCATAAATGTGCTAATTACAGCACATTCATTCTTAGTTACTTGTTTGATATTTGATGTTTGGTATTGTTGTAGAAGTCCAATTGCTTCTAGCCCTGATGGATTTATAAATCTGTGTGCAGTATACTGAATCTAAATTAGTCTAATACGATTTCTTACCAAAATGTATCAGATCTTGATTGCTTAAACTAGAGTGAAAATGGTGGTTTGATTGAGCCTTTTTCAAGTAGGGTAATACTGTAGCATTGTGATGAAGGCTAACAGCCATGTCTGCTTCTGCATAAATACAGTCCAATCAGGCGCATTAATATGCATCCAGCCAAGGTGAACCAAATATACTCTTAATTCCTCTTCTATCCCTTCATGACAAATTTGTTATTTTTGTGGCTGGAAAAAAGGAGACTGATCACAATTTTGTCAAGACAGCTTGAATGAGGTTAAATTAGCATACAACTTGATATGCATCCACCCTAACCAGAGACTGCCCCCAGCTCCAGCAGTACTTACATTGCCACCTCCAGGGACATGTTTGATATTGTCCTTGGAGCCACAGCGGGACGTGACATGGCTGAAGTCCAGCTTTTTGTGCACTATCTGAACCTAAAGACAGGCAGGCAGACACACAGACAAGCAAGGAAGTGAGGAGATAGAGAGGTAAAAGAAAGAAAGAAAAATAGAAGAAAAAAAGAAAAGTATGACAGGCAGAGAAGAGCAGATCAGCTGGCAGCTTGAGTTAACAGGAAACAGAGTAGCCTTGCTCTGTAAGTATGGAAGAGATTTTGTCATTCAAATCTAATGATTCCTCCTGAATCTATTAGTTCAGTGATTGGCTGCTTTATGCAAAAACTTAATCTGAACAAAATTAGGCTAATTGGACAGATCCTTATATTATATGTTTGTAGATTGTCACAAAAATGAATGCTGTAGAGTACCAAAAGTACCAAAAGATGAGTATACTGACTGAATGACAATGGAGTGCTTCCATAAACTAAAACTGATCAAGCCCAGGACAAACACTGGAGGAAGAGACAGAGCACATGCAACAGAATATAACACAGGACAGTCAGTGATTTTGTGTTAACACATGCTGTTCTTAGCAGAGAAGCAAGATGTGGAAGGCAAAAGATGTTCCCTTTAGATAGTTCAAGTGGACCATTAGCCTGACTAAAGCACAAACTGAGTACATAGTGCATGGTTTGCCACAATTTTCTTAAAGCAACACTGGCTTTGCAGTTAGACCCATTGGTCAACCTAAAGATTAAGTGACAACCAAAATAATTCATGTGGCACCTCTTTGATATTTTGACTTTTAACCAGTCTACGAGCAGGGTAAATCATTTTGCAGTAAGGGTCATATCACAGAGCCACCAAAAAGTTAGGAAAAGGATAAAGACAACATTATTGAATGAATGAATGGATGAGGTCGAGTTGGGTTTATAAGGAAAACCATCAATACAATAAATACAAAAAGTACAAATTAAGTGACCAGTAGATATAAATTATTTAAAGTTCAATAGTGCCATTGTACTGGAGATACATGTGAACTGGTGTCCGTTGGTTTTCACAGTAGGAGATCTGAAGCAAGCTGAATATCTGTATCCAGATCCAAGTCCATATCTCAGTCACTGCTAAGTGTCTCTGAAGCAAAAAGAAAAACAGCAACCAGGCCAAGCAGCTTTTTGTACTATTCCTTTAAAGTATTTTAGACCACGGCAGTTTTCAAAATAAAAATAGACACTCCTTTATTTTCTTAGGCATTTTCCAGTATATGCTCACTTTAATCACTTACTATACAAAAAGCACAACCTCACTTTTGAGATAATGTTAGTTGCTTACTGCCACTCAACATGATGCAAAATGAAAAGTCTGCATGTAGCATTGGAACTATTGACCTACAAAGGACATGTGGATGATTTTAATCTCTATATTGTCTTAACTGTTAATTTTATTAGGAACTTGATATATTGCTTTAATTATGCCAGCTCACATTGGTTACCCCCTCCCCCACATTCATGACGTAATTCCTTCCCATGGTGTTGTGATATCAGTTTCAATGCCTTTGTGGTTGTATTGTTAAAAGCCTTGCAGCAGATGTAAGACACCTTCCTCCATTCCCACTGTCTCTTTCACCAGGATGAAAATGGCATGATGACGCAGGTGGCACCAGCAAAGGATGACTCACAGAGCAGTTAGCGCATGTACGCTTAATGCGTGAGCACACACACACACACACACACACACACACACACAGTGGAATATAAGTTTTCCTTTCTCTATTTTCTCTTTCTAATAGCACATTGTAAGCATCCTAATTGATTCAGCACACCTGTAGTAGCTGCAAGGTTGTGATTAATCATGTCTCCTTGGTTTTAATTCCAGCCCCAAAGGGACACTGCAGGATTCAGTCACAACAAGACTGAACGTTTCTAACCAAAGACTACACAGGATCATTTTACTAACTGCCTTTTGTGCCTATGTGCCTTGTGCACTCTTCTTCTGTGCACATCTGTACTGCAGCTGTGTGCACACTGTCTGCGACCACTGAGGTGTCCATACTGCAGCACTGTCATCCTAGCAATGTGAACAAACTGCAACTATCAAAACCAGGAAAAGCTGCTCTTTTGTTGTTTGTATGTTAACACTTTCACCAGTGGCATTTGCCTATTATTTGTTTCTTGTTCTTGCTTCCTAGTCCTAGTAGTCTTCAAAATATGCCAGCTTCCTTTGTCAGTGGTGTGTTTTGGAAGCAGTTAAGAGAAAAATTGCTTGGCTACATGGACGCACAGACGAACAAGCCACAGAGCCACACACAGCCTGCAGACTGCAAACCACAATGTTTCACATTTCAAGATGTATGACGTGACTTAATTGTGGGGGTTAACAGTGGTATGGGCAAAAGCATGTAGACTGCTGCAAAAGGCATGTAGAGGCCATTTGTGTGTTATACAGTGAAATCACTGGGAGAAGTATTTAGTTGCAGTAAACCAATTTTCATTGGCATTCAAGCCCCAGAAAACATAGGAACACATTGCTGCCACTTTAATCAGTTTAACTTTGTACAAGGAGTAACATCTTGGTGCAAAATGAGTCATCAGTCCCCAATCGGGTGTCCTTTGGAAAGTGTGGATATACAGAAGTTTAGATGTTGGTATTGGTGAAGTAAGAAAATGGTTGTAGTTTGGTTGATGTGCTGAACAGTATATGAAACTCAGCGTATGTGCATGTTAAGGTGTTTTGAAATTGAAAATGAAAATTAGGAAGTAAAGGAAGGAAAAACTGGGGTTTAGACTGACTGATACGAAACCTATCTGCTGCAGCATATACAAGAGGCACTTTGCAAGCACAAGAGGAGAGGTTTGTGTTTTTACTATATGCACAATATACATAAGTTTTTTCCTGCATTTTCGGGGTTGGGTGACCTCTAGAGGTAATTACTAGCGCAGTGACAAGGACATGATCCATAAAAACTGCTTATTGTGTACGATGGAATGGCTTGGCAAGCTGGAAGTGCTTCTGCTGGGTTAAACTGAGTCCCAGTGCTTTTTTCTCTGGATACCACAAAATGCAGTAAAAGCAGTGTGGTATTAGGAGCTCACAGAACCACTTAGCTATGCGTCATGACACTGCTGCTATAAAGTCTTTGCTGGGTTGTTTTAACATTCATGTTTGTATTTCTGTTAGTATTCAGGGAATCCTGAGTTGTGGTATTCCTTTTTTTGTTTGATATGTTCCAAAGTTTAAGATAGGAATTGACTGATGCTGGTTTCCAAAAAGGGAACTCGTAAAAAACACGTAGCTAACCTTAGCTGCAGTATATAGTACCAGTCAAAAGTTTGGTCCAAACTTTTGACTGGTACTGTATGTTGCTGTGTAACTGACTTATTATTACTTTGAACCTTTTTTTTTCTGCTACTGTTACCCTAACATGCAACAGATAAACATTTTCATGTTATTAGCATGAGATAAAAAGCACATGGCACCTTGCTAGAAAACATGTTTGTGTTTTTATGTTGTTGTCTATGAATGTATTATAAGAGCTAAATACCAGGATCCAAGATGGCGCCCATTTATTAGCATGAAATTGCCTCCTTGTGCAGCCCACTGTACATTAATGTCCCTTTCCCTGGCCCTGCTGGCCGTTCATAAGGACTTTACCTTTCCAAGGCTCTATCTGCGGTGAAGCTGGTGAGTTTAAGGTGTATATGTTTTCCAAATATAAAATCTTGGTTTTAGAAATGTATAATACAAAGAGTAATAATTTACCTTGTTTACAGTTTGTCCGACAGTTTGACAGACTGTATATTATAATGGCTGTCTGTGGGTAAAATTTGTTTTAGTACTGCAGTTGCTCACTGGGACAACTATCTTTTGGTCAGGTCACCTAATGATAATACAATTAAAGACTGGGGAATCTTGGGAAATCCAATATGCCAGACTCTGGTAATTACAACTTGTGGCCACAGTCAACACAGTTCAGTTACAGGAACTAATATATACAAAAATCTTGTCTAGAGAAAAGTCATGTGCACATTATTCAGATGTATTTGGTCATGGCCATGCTGGAAATGTTTCTTTCAGTCTGCTTTCAAAAATACATATTGTTAGTGTAATGTTGGTAATAATAGTCGTAATGAAATAAAGGGCAAACTACTGTATGTAGAATGTAGAATAGGCGGTGCATGTGGTGAATGCAGAGAGAAGGTGGGAAGATGTTCTTGTGTGTGAGGTGTGATGGTGTATACATTGTAGGGACTCACTCTGGTCTTGGCGGCAGGGGTAGAGGGGTCGGGTGTCTTGTTGTTCGGGGTGGAGGAGACCTGGGGAGACAAGCAAGTCAATACAACCTCCATCCAAACACACGCCACAGCACAACGGGGTCAAAGAGCAGGTGGAGGGGTGTGGACATGAAAACTGATTAAATGGAGGGAGAAGCTGAATGAGTTTGTAGTTGGACCAAGGCATTCAAATGGCAGAAAACTGGAGCAGGTGGAGCACTTTTCAAAACATAACAATGAATTTAAGTAGATTAGTATCAATAAAATACAGTTTATCCAGTGTTAGTGACAAGCGCCAATCAAATATCAGCACAGACAAAGAGTGGAAGAATAATTAGACAACCACATAACAAGGGATCAAATAAATACTGAGAATGGAAAGGTTGTTAGACCAATAATCTCCTGTTGAATGGAAAATGTTAAAACACATAATAAACAAGCCAATATTAGTATCATAGGAGACCGAAAGAGTCAGTGCTATTTATTGTGATGCATAGCGATGATGTTTTTGTATGTGTAAAGTGGCTTCACTCTGACAGACAGACAAAAAGAGTGGGAGGATGTCTTTGTAACAGAAGGGAGACAACACAGTTTGAACTGCCAACGCAAAACACAGATACACACACACACACACACACACACATCTGCCTAAAATAGTGAACATTGCCCAAAAATTACAGTTTGATTCTGACAACCAGGGACGCTGCATCATTTCCCTGTAGACTGCTCTTTTATAGTAACAGAAATATATGAGGTTAGGTCAGTTTCACAGAACCATTTTGAGATGCAACTATGGCTCCTTCTCTACACTGATCTAACTTTACACCAACAACGACTTTAGGTCGTTGCTAAATGATACAGGTTGAGGAAGTGAAGAATCAATGTGCTAGAAGAAGAATGCTACCCTGGATAAATGGTTTGCAAATCCTGTCTACCCAGCCAGCTACTGCTATATGCTAGCCTGCTCTACAGTGTGATCAGGCAGAAGAAGGTTCATGGAATATAGAAAGACGTGACAGAAATATATTAAAGTAAATGAGATTTTAAAAATGTACCCTTTTTAGAGCACAGGAAGTTGTTTTACCGCTGCATTTTAACAAACATGTCAACATATCAAATCAAAATAGATTGAAATGAAGTTGTTCCAGACTTAAAGGCAGACGTGATAATGCAAAAGAAAAGAAATCAACTTTGAATATCTTATGAAACTCTTTGCAAGAATGCATGTTTTCATGTTTGTTTCTTGTCTGAATGCTAAATATGAAGCTAAAACCCAGAGATGTTTAGCTGAGCTTAGCATTAAGACTTAAAACAAGGGGAAACCTCTAATATTCAACTATAATGTGTTGTTTATTCGTGTCCTTCTTTGTAGGAATTTTCGACATATTTATGCACTAAATATGAAGCTAGAGTCCTTAGATGATACTTCTTTCATGCTAAATGTCAACTAAATGTATGGGGGAAAATACTGTATGTATTTAAAGAGTAAAATACATTGAAAATAGTATAGATCTTGTAAATACAAATATTCACTTTCTTGGTGAGAGTTAGATGAGAAGATTGATACCACTCTCATATTCTGTACATTTATTACGATGCTAGAGCTGGGAGCCGATTAGCTAAGCTTAGCATAAAGACTAAAAGCATGGGGAAACAAAAATTCTAAAATATACCTACCAATACTTTAAAATGAAAAAAACCCCACCAAGATACGTTCTAATTAGTGATCTATATAGGTGTTGGTAGGCATAATTGAAATGAGCAAATTTAAAATTCTAAAAAAATTAAATTAATCACCTGTGGTTTAGTGAAATAGAATACATGAGAGATGGAAACAGTATGAACAGGACTGACCGAGAGCAGATCTGACTGTGATTCAAAGCAACAGCACAAAACTTTCTCCAAGACAGACTGTCACAAACATTGAAGGGACACAAATAACAACAATGACAATGGTGCTATGCACCTTAATCACAATGGAATAAAGATAGCAAGCGTGTACAGGAAAAATTTTCCGTTTTATAATGCTGCATGCTGAACTGTATCGACAGACAGAGGAAGAAAAACTGGAGGAAAGATGAGAGACTAAAAGTTAGATGGGAAGCCAGAATAGCAGAACAGAAAGATATAAATATAGAGATAGATAGTTGCCCTCGCACCAATTAGCATATGTATATAAAGATGGATGACGCATCTCCACTTCCTCCCACTGTACCGCCCAAACCGTGAGCACACTCACAGTTGTCAATCATGACGTCTCACCCCTTTTTATAGCATTAAATAACTTATTAAAACCAAACTGATCTGAATAATGAACACTTGAACAAACATTGTGATAAGAAATACCTAAAATGATAGAAATCATCTTTGGGAACATAATTTGACGTGACTTTTCACTTTGGTCTATGTTCCATTTGCTAACATAGAGGAGGCGGGGTTTATGAGCTATATTGCATCCAGTCACCAGGGGGTGATCCAGATGTTTTGGCTTCACTTTTGGGGAGCTGTCATGTCGTCCATCATTATATCCGTCTATGGAAATGACCCAAGCACCATGGAAGTGCGCTGGGCTTTAAAGCCAATTTCACATAGTGGCCAAACCACGTAATTACAACTTCGGGGTTTGTCACGTGACGCACACAGGCTCTTTTCGATTCTGCCATTGGCAGCGATGTACTTACTTATAGCACTTGTGATTCATCACCAGCCCTTACAAGTCTGATGAGACATTGTTGTTTTCCATCATGGTTCTATGCACTTTATGTAAAGCTCTTACTTGGAAGTCGCTTTGGATAAAAGC
>JAVQJL010071210.1:0-10360 GCA_036024295.1 Nannoperca obscura | reverse complement strand
GTGTGTGTGTGAGAGTGGGCGAGAGACAGAGAGAGAGAGAGAGAGAGAGAGAGATTGAGGGAGCAGGAGAGAGAAAACCTGCAGGTTTTAAAGAATGTGTGTGAGAGAGTGTGGGTTATGAGAGTGTGACCATGTGTCTTCCCATGTGCCTAGGTGTGCTTCTGTGCGTGTGACGTGCAGCTCTGGAAGCGAGGAGGAAGAGGGGGAGGAAGAGAACTTCATTCTCCGGCGCACAGCCTCAGGCCCCAAAAGTGGAGATAGATGAAGAATGACATCTTAAATAGTATGCATCAACTGAACACCATGAGAAGGAAAAAAAAAACACGAGCACAGAATAAACCTGCCAGCACAAGCTCCTGATTTAAAAAACACTAGTGTAGTATAGGAGTGAGCTTGGGCACCTTTGAGATCTCCCTTTGGACGTTTACTGGGCCAGAAGGGGAATGTACCTGGGAGGAGACCCAGGGTCTGACCCAAGATACACTGCAGGGAACACATTTCCCTGCAGGACCAGGGGCTACGTACACCCCCTGGTACTCACTGGATAATTGCGTGTCTCTGCTGCACCGCTTGCTATGTTGTCACAGTGACCCTGACCTGCATGTGTAGTAAGGTGTAGGATCAGGGATATAGAAAATAGGATACAATGTAGTTAAATTGAAAATTCAAACAGAATGATTTGGTTTCTAACCTGCACGTCAGCAAGCATCCACCCTGCTAATATGTTTCTGCAGTAGCTCAGCATGGATGACTCAGGACATCAAACCCCTCAAAGCCTTCGGGAACAGTACTGGGACCTGCAGTGGCTTTATTGGCCACACTTGTAATGTGCAACTCATGATTTACATCCAGTGCCAACATTCAGTGTCAGTGCAGTAGGATGATGTTATGGAGCAGAAGGCATCTGACTTTTGTGGGAGTTTTCTTACAGCAAGAACTGCAATTAATAGCTGCTGTTTGCTTTTTTCTGACATTGCATTCCACAGATTAATTGATAATAAAAATAATCGTTAGTTGCAGCCCTATTTGTCATAACTACTATCTCTCTGGAACCTTATCCGTAATGTCGTAGCCACGCCCAGATAATGTAGAAAGAAATCATTTAAAAAAATGGTGGCAATGCATAAAAACGTCATTAGACATAATCCAGTATTGGTGCCCACACTGACTCCTCTGACAGAGTAGGACACTAATGCAGAGGAGAGGGTTTGTCTGTTCTAATCTTCTTAGGCTGGTTTGTCCTTTGCATGCTGTAATATATGCTATATATGTTGATTCTTTATGCTTAAGCCAGGACACATGTCATCAGATCAGACCAAAAATGTGATCACAATGGATTTATCTGGCCTATAAAGCGTCACTGGGCGTGGTGTCTGTCAAATAGGTTTTTATGGCCGAGGCATAAGTGGACAGAACTACAGTATATCTCATCCAAGGTGAGGCATAGATATAACATGTTACGAAATATAGACAGTAAGGGGGTTGGTTGCAAGGTCAAGAGCTCTCTCTGCCTCTATGTGTAGTGTGAAGTGTACAGACAGATATACCCCCCCACACACAAAAACACACACTCCGCTATTCATTTAGATTTGTCTCCTTGCTGATCTACCACTTCCTGTCACAATGAGTAGACAGAGAAGCTTTGGACAGGGAAATCTACCCCTCAGCAAAACACAGTTGTGCTTCTAGCCAGAGAGGAAGACATAAGAAGAGAGCAGGAGAGAGCAAGCAAAAAAATGCAGGCCCACTTCTCTGAGCCAGAGAGAGAGAGAGAGAGAGAGAGAGAGGGAGAGAGAAGAAAGAGCAAGAGAGCAGTAATAAGTTTTCATCTGAAATATTAAAGCCTCTGCATTAATCTGTCTTCCCTCCCCCTGGGGTGCTGGTGAAGGCTCTCTCTGTCCTAGAGTTCCCTGGAAAAAGGACAGAGGCTGGTTACCTCTCCTCCTCCTTCTCTACAGGCCAGAACCGGCTCTCCACCTCTCCTCTCATAATGGCCATTTAAGTGTTTGTGTGGGAGTGGGCTCTGTGCTGAGGTTTCCTGAAATGGCTGCTATGGGCTGCAAGCACTGTGAGGCCACAAAACAAGGAAATTTATAAGTTTTTCCATATTTTCCCACATATTTAAAACTAGAGTAGACATAAGTCTGTCAATCACTGAGTTGACTGACGGAAAATTAGCAGACAATAATTGTGAAGATGGATTCATCAATAGTCTTTTATCAAGCAAACAACTGCTGCTTTTATGTTATTTTACAGGCAAAATTGTGTTGATTACCAGATAAGTCAACAAGTATTTTAATAAGAATTTAATTGTTTCCTGATTGACACCTCAAAGTTGTAATGTTCATTCTAACCTTAAATGGACTCAGTTTTTAACATACTTCATTATAGACTTAATTAAAAAGCATCTCCCAACACGCGCTCTCGCAGCTAGATGTTTGGGTCCATCAAAGCCTTCGAGCTTTTAACACCTACTCTTAATGTTCTGCTGGCACCTCATGAAGGTGGTGGCACCCATCTAGCCTTTATCTAGGCCACCAGATCCACAGCTGGACCCATCTGGCCTTGCTATCTCCACTCTCTGTCCCCGCACATGCACACATGCATGTGTGGACACATATGATATCCATCATGCGCGTGCACACACACACACACACACACACACACACACACACACACCAGCTGTTGTGGATTACCAAAGAACAAGTGCGGGTCTATTTTCTGATTTATGCCCAGTGTTTGATGGCCTTACCCTGAATGTGACCCAACACAAAAGCACCAGCTTGCTTATTATTACATACTATAATACACTATAATACAACATGCTTTGCTTTAGATGTACACTAGTGAATAAACTACAAATGGAATGAAAATGCTCTGAAAGTGAATTGTGATGAACGACTTTCATACTTAATAAAATCCACAGGCTTTGGAAGTTAAGTACAAAAAGCATATTATGATTGTGTTGAGGGATGCGGCTGTTTGTGGTCCAAAATCTGACAACTTAAAACTCTCCCAAACCATCTGTCAAGGAGGAGACCATGAATCATGCCTTGTGCTTTATTTTCTTATCTGATCAAGCCACTCAGAGAAATGTAGGATCTTTTAATCAAGACCACTTCTGAGAAACAGGAAATCTGTCTGCCCTTACCTTCATCTATCTTAGCTCCCCTCCATACATTGATCTTACACACTGACCCTCCAATCTTCCCACTACCCGATCTCAGTTTAATCTTCATTATTCTCTGTAATGCCACAGACTCTTTCTGGCGGGAGCTTCATCTTTGCTAACCCTCCCAACTCCCGCCAGTCCCATACCATCTTTACCCGACACACACACACACACAAGCACACTCCCCAAATTCAGAGAGAAAACAGTGCTTTTGTAAAACAGACGGTTTAGGAGTAACAACATGCAAAATAGTCACTTGGGTACCCAGCTAAGGCTTTAAAGCTTAACTTAATATGAGGGGGAGAGGGTAAAACTGACGGACTGAGGCAACCCGACCAATTGCTTTCCCACAACAGCAATAAAATATTCCATCATATCCCTGAAGCATCCCTGACTCCAGCTGGGATCAAAGAGTACACTTTATGACTGAGAGAGGAGTGCATATTAGTGCCTACAATGGCAGGGTCTCACTTGCACAGAACCCTTCATTCCATTAATAGCCATCATGGAAAATACATAATAGGGTTTGGTGTTTCCATTTCCTCAGTAAGTATGGATACATAAGAGGACAAGACACACACTAAAATAAAAAGCCACTGTAAGGGATTGTCACTCATATGCCAGTGTTCTTTCATGATATCATGATGATGCCAATTTATGTTGGTAGTCTTTGTTGGTTATTGGGACAAAAATTCAACTGCAGTCTGTTAACAGCTGGTAGCAGTTGAGTATATCGTTTTTTTAAAGTGAATTTTACAGTTGAACCCTGTACTGCAGTAAACAGCATAACCTTAGCATTATTTGTACACAAGGCCCAAAATACATCATTTTGCAGCATACTCTCTATTCAAAAGATCAAAACAGATTCTACATCTCGCTCTGGTTATATTCCATTCAGGCTGTCTGTGACAGGTGTTTTATAGGGAGGAGTGCTGTTGTTGTGGATGTCCCATCAATGATTCAATGCAGCACATCAGATGGAAGGCAGAGACAGAGAAAGATGTATCTGCCTGTATGTTCAGGGGGGAAATTTTAATATATAATTCATTGAGTTGTCCAACGGGTTGGGTGTTAATGTGATGGACGTTCTTTGGTGGTCTGGTGAAGATTCAGTGTTCTTAAACCTTGGATCTCTTAAGCCATTTTGAACATGATCTACACTGCCAACTGTCCTTGCATGATCTTTTGATTCTTACACTGTGCTACTGAAGAACTGCAATACTACCCCCATCACACACACACACAAGGACACACCATAAAAAGTACGTCGCACTCTCACTTTTACACACCGATAATTGACAATTGGCTCCTCCATTTAACTCAGTAGCACAGCAGGCTATGTACAGAAACTCTCCACTTACGCCTGCTCAATCAACTTGCCATGAGTAATCAAGCATCCATGAGTGCCATGAGCAATAAAATCACCTCGTACACTTAAAGCCCAGGCTAAAACAATATTTTATACTGGCAAGCATGACAGCTTGTGCTTCAACCATTTATTTGTAATTGTGTTTACTCAAACAGAAAAGGCCACCTGATGTAGGTAAAATTAAATTAATGTAATTCTGTCCACTATCTTTTTTTGATAGAAAGCAACTTTGTAAAGCCACACAGTGTGTGTATGTTTGTGTTAATTGGTAAGCTTGGGCAACAAATCCATAGAACAGAGCCATGTAAGATGGCAGATTAAGGGAATATGAAACAAACTCTGGAGTGAGAGCTAGACAGGGGCTTTTGTCTTGTTATCTTCGGGAGTGAGTTGACATTATCCCCATGGATAAGGTTTTACCATGCATGGATTACTGTATGAGACAAGCTGTGCGCACCCCCAAGAAAATAACATGATAGGACCTTAGTCGATCCTTGTCTACATCAACCTCTCCACTCGGGCTCTCTCTCTATAACTATTCACCAATGCCATGATCGGCACACCTGGGGCTTCTGACAGTGTTCGAAAATAGAGCATCTGCTTTAACTTCACAAGCTGTATTAGGCCATCTTTCAGTTTATATTGAATCAGGCACACAAATATTTCAAAAACACAAAGATTTTGCTTAATCTTTAAAGCCATGTTAAATATTCCTATATATAGAGAGAGATATTTATTAATAACAATAAATTACATTTACACATAGAACCCCAAATAATGTCACTTAAATGGGATAAAAATGGTTGAGCTAAAAAGGGGCACAAGCTAATATCAGCAAAAGTAATACAATACTAAAAGGATGTGCAGAGACATGGAAAGTTAAAAGAATAGTTGGAAACCAACTGAAATAGATGTCTTTTAAGCCGTCTCACTGAAGTTGCCTTCCTAATATCCTTGGGCATGGTATTCCACAGTTAGAAAGCAGAGTTTAAAAAAGCATGCATCTCCAACTATCTTGTTTCTGCTTCTCAACATCTAAGGAATCCACAGTGGAGGATCAGACTGACTGTGGAAAAACATAAAACCACATTTTATGTGTACCATCAAAAGGACTTTAAAGTGAGGTCCTAATGATACATGGTGCCAGTGTTCTTCAAAACACACTGTAGCTTATCACTCCACTTCAACTAGAATGATAGGCTCTCTTTTTAGTTTTGATCAGTCTAGCAGCAAGATGTTGAATATTCTGCCGCCTTTTAATAGACTTAAAGTAAGGCAGAGGCACATGTTACCAAGGCAGCATCCTTGACATAAAATGTACTCCATTAGATGTATGTACAAACACAAATCTTAAAAAATTATTCAGAAAACTTCCAAATGAACCGCATCTGAAATATTAGTGGATATGGTTTTACAGTAAGGTTTAAATCACAAAGTTGTTCATCTCTCTTACAAAAGGAATGTTTGAAATGGAAAAGAGTTACTTTGGACCTCACTGTCTAGGTTCAATTTTCTTTGGAGTCTCATGGGAGACATTCTCATGGGATGTGTTTTTAATTTTCAGGACATTATCTGAGAAATTGTTAAAGTCACGCTTAAAAAAATCTAGTGGGAAGACAGCCCATGGAGGATTTGCTTTCACTTACAACTGAGAAGAAAATACTTTTGAGGTGGGAAAATGTATTCATAAATGTCTTTTGAGAGAGTGAGTTTACAGACGGTTGTCTTTTTTTGTTTTCGTGAGAAAGTCCCAGCTCTAACAGTTGTAGTTTTATTGTAGGAAAAATTTGCTAATTCCTCCATTTGTGCATTTGAGGCATAATATATTACCATTATGTAATGCTTTACAAAATAGCAGATGAATTGGATAATCTATTTGCAGTCCCATTTGACATCCACATTAAGGGACAAAAAATGTGAATGGAAATGAATATGTAAGGCACTGAGTTGTGATTGAGAAAAAGAATGACTAAGAATGTTACATCAATGCAGCTTTAAGGTTCAATATAAAATGGAGAACTGAAGAACTTCAGAGGACTACATGAAAAAGCAGCACAATTGATAATAACAATAATAATAATGAAATAGTCTGGGTTCCTTGTCATCATTTCCTTGGTAATTCTTAGCAGGAAGTGGTGACAGCAGCTAATATGGAATGATGAATGATGACTCTTATCTCTTCCGGTACACTCCTAAGATAAGGGCTCTCATTGGCGGGTATTCATATTGTCAGGGATGTGAGGTGAATGAAGGAAGCCCACAAAGAAGAGCTGAGAGCAGAGAGAGAGAGGCAGGAGGGTGCCTTAAAATAGAGGAGGACGAAAATAAAAAAAGAAGAAGCTAAGTATAGAGGCATGAATGATAGCGGCAGGGAGGCGAAAGAGAGGTGACCTCCATCTTCACCACCACCTCCATACGCCACAACAAGCCTCTCCATCTCAGCCAGGGCATCATGGCGCATTTCCCGTCACTGGGGGTGGCAGCAGGCCACTCATTGTAGTGAATCAATCCGACTGCTGCAACCTCCGCAATCCACACTTTCCTGCAGGCTCGTCATGTACCCAGATGCTATGTGCGAAGCAGGGCTGAGAAATCATGTTCCACATGATCCTTCAGTTGGCGAGCAGAAATTCTCTGAACCAGATTACGATATGGTCCAGTTGGCTGACTGGTGGGTTACAGCTTTATGTAACATCCCTGTACATCAGACAGGTACAGAGGTTAACTACCTTGATTTTAAGCAGCAGCTCCCACCCTCTGCACAGTGATTTGGAGGTTCATGGTCCCAAGGTGTAGGTCAAAGTAATACAAAAATAGCATTGCACTTTGAGCATTGATGGTATTGATGCTATCCTTTGAGCACTTTTTCATGTCTTGTCTTGGTCTACTGTTTTGTGCTGTTTGTAAAATGTGTCAAATGTGTTTTTTAGATGGATGCCTGTTTTAAACTTTTCTGAACTGCAAAACAAATCTACCTACGGGTACAAATAAAGTAACCTGAACCTGAACCTGAACACATGCCACGCATACCTCCGCTTAAAGTCTTGACTACACAGGCTGTACAGTTAAGATACAGAGAAGTTTGGCAGAATTGATGCAACACTATCTAAAAAACACTTTACAACTGGAGGCTTATTTCCATGCCAACAAGATGTGTGCAAGTGCAAGTCTGACATGAGCAATGTGGCAGACAGTGACTGAGATTATATCTATATGAATTGAAAATAAATGTCATTTCACATTAATAAAACTCAAAAATATATATCATGTATGTCTTAAAATCTTACACACTACTCTCCTTTTATAATCCCTCATACAGCTTTTAAAATGTTGCTTTAAAGGGTATGTGGGCCATAAATATGTTTTTATAATGGTTAATGAAGGCTTTACGGGGCCGATGCAGCTGTAATCCCTCCAAAAATGGGACCATATATTCAACTGAATAGGGAAGAACTCAAGCTCCATAACACCTAAATCACACATGGCACTGTAGTTGTGTTGCCAGTTGCACTACCTTGAGCAAAAAAAATTGGCTGTTATTGGATTCATCACATCCCACCAAAACCTGTCTCAAAGCCACCCCCCCACACCTCCAGCTCCCATTCCTTTCCATTCTACGTTATTCGTTTGCAAATTGATAACGGAACCAGAGACCCCGCAGGGTCCGTAATTCAATATTGGGATCTAACAGTCTCAGATCAGATATGATGGACTGTAATCCCCTCTGCGCTGCCACAGCCACATGCACTACTATATCTCAGTGCCCCTTGAGCTATCAGCAAGTCGCTGTGTTCTCTCCACATGAATGAATAAATGACGAATGAATGAGTGAATGAATGAATGAATGAATGAATGAATGTCTGGGGTTTTGTGGATTAGAAGCAGGCCAATACTAAGTACCCATTCCTAAGATGGAAAAAAGCACTGTGGCAGACTTGTGGGTAAGTAGGCATGACAGCATGTGATTAAAATGAGTGAATTAGTGAGTACTCCCCCAGCACACACACATCACCATCACCACCACCACTAAACCCAGTCTTTAAAATTGTTCTCTACTCTCCATTTCTTCCAATTGGAAATATATAAAGCGGGGGAGTCATGTTCAGAGACAATAATGATCCTACTGTTTACTTTCAATTAAGATTATTTCTTTCCTTAGGCTAAGAACACCTTTATTTCTCTGTGGAAGCATTAGTAACCATTAACTCAGTGGGGGTGGGAGTGTTTTTTTTTGCCACCTTTATGAAAAGAGATGAGCAAAAAGAAGCCCTATGTGAATCCAAAGTTTTGCTGATTTTGTTTCCAGAGACCTCTAATATGAAATGAATAAAAAGTCACTTATGATTATTGGTGCCTTTGCCTCTGTCATAGGCCTCTGTTTAAATACGCTGCATAGCCATACCATGTTTCTGCTATTAGACCACTGAGCATGGGACATCTCAAGCACTTTATAAAAGGGAACAGTCATCAATTATTCACACTTCCGGTAGCACACATTCCACATGTTTCTCTTCCTATACATTAATATTTCAGCCCCTATTCCCCCCTGCCCTACCTCTTCTTTTCTCTGCCACCTCCCGGTGGACATTTTGTCTACATAAATCACACAGAGACATTAAGATGGCTTCAGTCAGTACTTACAGTAGGCAAGCTTCTCCTCCACCAATCTTTGTCCCCTGACTGCTGCCTGAGAATCAAATGTCACTCAAAAGCATCAGATAAACTTCACGAGACATCTATTACGGCAGCAACACAATGTTTTACTGGTATGGCTGAATATAAAGTACATGGAATGTAATGGACACCTTATTTGTAATATTAGACAGAATTGGCTGGATAATTAATCATTTAAATCTAGGAGATTTTACAAGAAAAGAGTTCAGATAAAATATTTGATCTGTTCTTTTAGCGTGGTGAAATTTTTGGTGTGTTTCTTTTTTGTGTCTTCAAGGTCTTGCCTGTATGGCACAGTAAACACACAGAGAGAAAAGCTTGGGGACTTTTGTTTCCAGAGCCAAAGTCCCTCAGGAATCACCTGGTCACACACCTTTTAGCACCCCCAACAAGCTCTGTATGCTTTAGGTTATAAAAGGTTATGGTTAGGGTTATGGCCATGGTTGTGATTTGGGTCTGTCAATTCAACTGAAGGAGGCAGGATATGTACACAGCCTGAGAGGAAGTGTTGACTAAGAGGCTCAACTCACGGATCAAATGTCCACTGTGTGTGATGGAGGATGGCATGCAACAACAATCCAAGGCTCCAATCTCAGATGTTACACAGTAAGCTCTGTATTGGACTGCTAAACCAACATGACACATTTTGGTAGCAGTTGCAGCTTTGTGTGTCCAAACCATTAGCACACTTCTGATGCTCACCTGTCAATGCTAGCTTGCTTCTCTCTAGCATGCCCACAAAAACATCCTGCATCACGGTAATGCATGATAAGTGCTGCACAAAGAGCAGAGAGTACTACAGCACTGGTTTACTTGTTTTAAAATGGTAACAATTATTACCATTATTTTCAATCGCATTAATGTAAACCATTATTTAAACCATGAGGGTCTGACCAAAACCTAAAGATATTCAATTTATTATCATAAATGATGAATAAAAACATTAAATCCTCACATTTGGGTTATAATATTATATTACAATTATTTTCCTCCTGACTAATCAATTCAGCTCTAGTTACTGACTCGTATAATATATATACACTACCGTTCAAAAGTTTGGGGTCACATTGAAATGTCCTTATTTTTGAAGGAAAAGCACTGTACTTTTCAATGAAGATGACTTTAAACTAGTCTTAACTTTAAAG